>JAODAL010024745.1:0-59946 GCA_025379985.1 Phyllomedusa bahiana | reverse complement strand
ATAACTGCGTTTTTTGTGGGGTGTCTCAGTTGTCTCAGAGCCCTGCTTCTTTTTAAGTTTTTTTTCTGTTTTTTTTTTGGGTATTGGTTTTTTTTTAAAAACCCCGTTTGCGTCCACTGCAGCTGAAATTTACATTTAAACCCTATCTGCTAACAGCACTTTGGAATACCCCAAGGGGATTAAGCCATTTCCCTGTTGTATTTCTTTTAAAGAAAAGGTTTTTAAAATTACAAATACCACTTCTTTTTTGGGCCCTGCTAAATTTTTTTGGCGAATTTTTAACCCAAGGGGTTAATTAAGCTTTGTTTTTAAGTGTGGTGATCCAAAAAAAACCGTCATTTTAAAACCCCAAAAATATAAAAATTTTTTCCGTAGAAAAATTTCAAAAGGGAAAAGGTTTTAATTACAATTTTATTTTTGTTGTGTGGGCGAAAAAAAAAACCCCAAAATTGTAACCGCTAAAAAAAACTATAGTTTGTGGTGGCTAAAATTTTTGGCGCAATTTACATCCGGGGTTTTTAAGCTTTGGTTTATGCAGTTGTATTGAGTAAAAGAATCTTTTTTTTTTCACTGCCACGAAGAAATTCTGAAAGCAAAAATTCATACCCGAAGGAAAATTTTTAACCCTGTTTGTGCTTTTATTTTTCAGTAAAATACACAGATTTTTTAAACGGGAAAATACAAGTCAATTTTTCCCCATTTTTTGGAGCGCAATTTATACCCAAAAGGGTTTTCCAAAAGCTTTTTTATTGGGTTCTTTTGGGCGTCAAATACAGGGGTGTATTTATCTTTATACAGATTCTTATCAAACGTGTTGTAATTTTAGAAAAAACCCAAGTATGTCAGACAGAGAGGGGGCCGGGCTTTTCCCACCTGCGAGTGGCAGAGAAACAAAAAATTCCGGGCCCCAGGGTGCAGCACAGAAGGGGACGTGCAAGCGGGGGGTAAAACTCGGTGGGGGCCCAACTCCCGGGCGTCATTTTGCGGGGGGGGGGTTCTTTTCGGAAAACCCAAGGGTTTTCTTGATTGGTTTTAAATTAGGTTCACCCAACTTCCTCCAGATGACATGGGGAAAACCCCCACCCAAAGGATTTCTGGGGGGGAAAAGTCAGAAAAAACCCTTTATTTTGGAATGGGGGGGGAAAGGGGTCAGGGGGCCCCTCCCTGCCCTAAACCCGCCTCTGCCCCACCCGGGTTTCCCCTCACCCAAGAGATCTACTATGTTGCGGGGCTCAGCGCCATTAAAAAGGGGTGGGGAATGAACAATTTGAGGGGGGGCAGTAGCAGTACTTGGCAGCGAAAAAAAAAGGGGGGCCCAAAAAATTCCCCTGCTTTTTGCAGTAGGCGGCAAAGTATAGATTTTGGAGAGGGGGCCATGAGAGGTCATGTTGTGAGGGGTAGCCTCTGCATACCAAAAACCGGTTATGGGGACAGGTGACGTTTTGAAAAAACAAATAGATGATGTAGCGGCCGCATTGGGGAAGGGGTGGGGGAAAAAGGGGCCCTTCATCATGTCGGGGAGAAGAGGGGTAGCTTGCGGGGGTAGGCGCGGCGCAGCCAGAAAGGGGGGTTTTTTGGGGGCCGTGAGTAAAGCAGGGTAGAAGCAGTGTAAGGTCGGGAGCAAGCGGCGAGGGGTTTAAAAAAACCCGCTTCGCAGGCCCAAGAAAGTAGCGGCACAGGGGCTGAGCGGGGCGCGGGGGGCAGAAATTTAACTCAGTGGGGAGCTTTTTGGGGGTTTAAAAATCGTTTATCGGCGGTGGGGCATTTCTTTGCTAAGCCCCGGAAGGAAACCCGAATATGGGTATATGAGAATCTGTAAGCAGAAAGTGGGCGTGGCCAGGGAGTAACGTTGGCCCCAAACACCCCCTGGTCAACAAATGCAGCTTTCCCCATCCGGGGGCCCCTGGGAAAAAACGTGGGCCAGTTTGTGGGGGGTCCCCCTGCCACCGCAGCAAAAGCAGCACAGCAGCGCGGCGCCCAGGGGGTACGCATCCCCTTTGCACCCCAGTCAAGGCCCCAAACCACCTCGAAAGAAGGGAGCTTTTTTCTCTTTGCCCATCATCCCCCGGGGGGGTCCCAGATGCTCCAGTTTTTTTCGCTACTAGGGGGCGCCGAAATTGTTTGTGGGGCCCGTTTGAAAAGGACCACATTTTGTGCCCAACCACCCTAAGGTGCAGCGGCGGACCGTGCTCCGTCCAAGTTTTTGGTACTGCAGCCCCTTTCCCTTTTCCAAAAATGGGGGACTCTCAAGTTCAGAAAAACCAAATGGGTGCCGAGCCGAGATGGAGATTTCCCAAAGCCGTAATTTTCTTTTCCAATAAGGCATTTACCGGGCACTTCTTAAAAGTAGAAAAGAAGGGGGGCCAGTCCTTGAGCTTACGGCTTGTTCGGTGGGACGGCAGCGCGGGCGTGTGGAGCCCGTAACTACGGTTTAGGGCCGTACATGTCCTTTACGGCCCAAAATGGGTTTAATGTGCTTCCGGCCCAGGCAACCCCAAAACTTGGACAGGGGACGCCGCTTTCTCCTTTCCCTTGTCAAACCTTTCAGCTCCCGGCCAATTTTCCGCCCCCCACCCACCCTCTCAAACCTCCAAAGTATTTCTCACATAACAAAATTTTGGGAGGGACAGCGGTTTTTCACGCAGTTCTACACCTGGGGTTGCCTCGGCGAAAAGAAGTCAAAACAGGGGGGGGAAAAGGTCCGCGTTTAAGCAGAAGAAAACGATGTGTTGGGGTTTTTCCGCGCCAACTGCAAACGGAACCATGGTGACGGGCAAAGGGAGGAAAATTTGGGGTCCGCGCTGCACCGGGAGGGTTTGGGCCTTTCGCCCTGCATGGCGCCCCAAGGTTTTTTTTTCAAACTGGTTTGTGAAAAGGTTCCCGAAGGGTTTTCCCCCGATCTTTAGAACATTTGAAAATGGCCCGGAAATTGTGCCCTGCACTTTTTTCTTTTGTACAAAACCAAGGAAAAACCCTCCCCCGAGTTGCAAACGGCCCGAACGGCCTCCCCAACCCCACTTGATATGCAATTTTTTCCCCCCGTTGGGAAATTTCCCGCCCGCCATGTTTTTTACCGACTGTATGAAAAAAGAGAAAAAGGCCCTTTTCGATTTTTTGATGATCCGGAGAAGAAGTACGTTATTTGTCAGTTGTAGGGCTACGGGTTTAATAAAGTCATTTCCCCTGCTTCATGTCTGGAACAGGGGTGTGAAAAAAAACTTTCTGGGGGAGGGGGGTGGAGACGTGGCGGGCTACATTCGCGGCAAAATGAGTCCGGGGGGGGAAATGAAATTGGGGGAGGGGAAGGAGGAGGCTTGGAAACAGGAAGGGATTGTCTGGTGGGAAATTTATGGATTTTTACCCCCGGTGACAAGAGGGGGGGAGGGCAAAGGGGCCCGGTTTGGGGGAGGTAGTGGAGATGAGAAAGACGGGGGGCCCCGATGGGACCCAACCCGCCCGGGGGGGGGGCCGTATACCAAGTTTTGGGATGGAGGCAGGGGGCCCTCGCAGTCACTTGTGGGGATGGGCGCCCGCATGCTGATTTGCCTGGCTAGTTTACGCCGAATTTGTTCCCGCATCCGGCAGGGGGGATGACTTTGGTTTTCCCCCCCTATTGGGCCCCTTTTTCCGGTCCAAAAAAGGGAGCCTTTTTTCCCCGCTATTGAGAGGGGGGAAAAAACTCAAAATTCTATAGGGAATTCCCCCTTTTGGGCAGTTGGCGCTGCCCCGTGCGGCATCTCCCCCCTCGACGGTTTTGACCGGGGGGTTTCAGCGCTCACGTTTCTACTGCCCCGGCTGGTTTGGGGGGAAGGGTTGG
This sequence comes from Phyllomedusa bahiana, assembly GCA_025379985.1. NCBI lineage: Eukaryota > Metazoa > Chordata > Amphibia > Anura > Hylidae > Phyllomedusa > Phyllomedusa bahiana. The sequence continues at coordinate 56,129 of JAODAL010024745.1, read as the reverse complement.
GGGGGGGCGGGGGAGTACCAGCTCCATCAGCAAACAACCCAAGTCTGGAGGTTTTGTGAGCAAACTTCCTTCAATGCCTAGGAGGGGGGGCAGTCCGCCAGCAGCAACAGCAGGGGCCGGGGCAGACCCCGAACCAACAGGGGGGGTGGCCTACTTTGGAAAAGCACTCTGCCACCCAAATTAGGGAAAATCCCCCGGGTGGATACTGGGCAGCCAAAAGGTTTTTTGGCCGCAACTCGGCCCCGGTTTTCAGTTTGGAGAAGCTGCCCTGCCCAGCATTAGTGTGGCATCAGAGGGGTGTTCATTTGCGGCGGGGGCCATCGTTACCCCTAAGGAAAACCCCGCTTGTACGGGAAATGGGGAAACGACTGACCTTTTTTCAAGATGACTCGGTGTGGATGGGCCCAGGTTTTCCACAAAACCAAGGGCCTTTGGGTCAGATACACCCACCCCATGAGCCTCACCCAAACTGTGAGAAATGATCTGGGTTCAAATACCTCCCTTCGGGCCACTATTCGGGGATCCCGGGCCACCCCCCTGATGACCCCCACATCTGCTGACGTTTCTCCATCTGCCCCCCCAACCATTTTTTACCGGGGGACTGGTTTTCCCCCCCCACCTCCACATTTTGCCCTTTTTGTGCCATTGTCTGCCCTAAATGCGACTGTTTGGGGGCTGCTGCCCGGGGACCTCCCCCACTGTTTTCATTGTGCCACTTTTCTGACCTCATGCTGTTGCTCCGGGCCGCTGTCACCCCCAAACTTCTCTGTCATTGTGCCACTCTGTGGCCCTTTTCCGGGTTTTTGCCACCCCCAGTTGTCATTGTGAACTGTCTGACCTCATGTGCGGCTGTGGGCTGCCCCCAGTGACCTACACACTCTGGTCATTGTGCCACTGTCGACCTCATGCTGCCTGCTCTGGCTGCTGCCGGGACCTACACAACTGTCATTGTTGCCACTGTCTGACTCCATGCTGCTGTTGTGGCTGCTGCCATGACCTACACACTGTGTCATTGTGCCACTGTCTGACCTCAAGCTGCTGCTGTGTGCTTGCCGTGACCTACACACCGTGTATTTTGCTACTGTCTGACCTCATGCTGCTGCTGTGGCTGCTGCCGTGACCTCAACACTGTTTCATTGTGCCATTATCTGACCTCATGCTGTTGCTCTGCCGCGTCACTTCACTCTTGTCTTGTGCCACTATGTGGGCTTATTCATGGTTTTGGCCCACCTCCAGAAGTGTCATTGTGCCACTGTCTAGACTCATGCTTGTGCTGTGGCTGCTGCCGTGACCTACACACTCTGTCCTTGTGCACTGTATGGACCTCATGCATGCTGCACCTGGCTGCTTGCCGGACATACACACTGTCATTGTGCCACTGTCTGACCTCATGCTGCTTTTGTGGCGCTCCGTGACCTACCACTGTGTCTTGTGCCATGTCTGATCTTCTCTGCTGGGGCTGCGCCGGACCTCCCACTGTGTCATTGCCCCAATCTTGGCCTTTCCTGTTTTTGCCACCTCCAGAATGTCATTGTGCCCTGTCGCCCCCAGCTGTTTCTGTGGCGCTGCCGTGCTCACACTGTGTCATTTGCCACGTTGCCTCTGGTGCTGTGGTGCTGCCGTGACCTACACATGTATTGTCCACTGTCTGCCCTAATGCTGCAGTTTGGCTGCCCCGTGACCTACACACGTGTCTTGTCCCACTGTTGACCTCATGCTGCTGCTGTGGCTGCTGCCGTGCCTCCACATGTTCATTTCCCACTCTGTGGCCTATTCCTGTTTTTGCCCCCTCCAGAATGCTTGTCCACTGTCTGACCTCATGCGTGCTTGGCGCCCCGTAACCTCAACTGTGAAAAATTGTGCCCTGTCTACCTCTGCTGCGTGGGGGTGCTGCCGGACTACACAGTGTCTTGTGCACGTCTGACCTCATGCGCTGTGTGGCAGCTGCATGACCTACACCTGGCTTTGTTCCACTGTCTGACCCATGCTGCGCTGTGGTGCCCCCTTGGACCTAGACCTGTGTCATTGTCCCCTGTGGCCTATTCCTGTTTTTGCCACCTCAGAATTTTTGTCCCCACTTGCCTAAACTGCGTGGCTGCCCCCGTCACTCCCACTCTTCATGAGTTCCCACCTACCCCCTCCTTGTTTTTTTCCAGCTGTCGCTCCATGACTTTATAGGTACTTTCCCCCCTTCTTTTTTTTGGTCAGTTTTGCCCTTTTAGTCCCCCAGGGAATTTTAAGTAAAGCGATTAAAAGAGGGCGGCAGTCATGTCGTTCAAAACTAAAACACAACATTGTAGGGAAGACCAAACCCAACTCCCTCTGCTATTTAAGCTGGCACAAGTTCTACAGCACCCTGCGGTCTGTGCAGCCGGGGAAAAGTTTTTTTAAAACGTGATTCGTGCCGAATTTATTTGAACAATTTTTTTTGCCGAGAAATTCGGCGAAGTGAACGAAACGAATTTCGGGAAATTCGCCCATCTCTAGCTGTCAGGATTGTAACTAAAAAATCAAAAACTTTGGGAGATATCATCTCTCCAAATGCTGTTGTACAAGGTGGTCAAAAACCTGGTTACATCATCTGGGTTTCTACAGATGTGGATCCCATCCATGCAAAATGTGCAATTTTGCCTTTCCCTGTAAAATCTTTTCGAACAGTGAAAATAATACACAATACAACATAAGACAGTATATTAATTGTAATTCCAGTGCAGTAGTATACATAGCCAGATGTAGCATGTGCAATATACTATATGTAGGGTCAACTATAAGAAAACTTAAGGTCAGAATCCTAGAACATTTGAGAGATGTAAGCAGTTCCTCAGAACGAACTAAATCCAATGTAGCAAAATACTTTACCAAATGCCACAATGGCAATGTCAATACATTGCAAATTTTCGGCATTTAAAGAGTGTTCAAACATACGAGAGGAGGAGACCTGGAAAAAAGATTGAGAGACAGAGAAGCTTTTTGGCTTCTCTCCCTTAACACTACATTCCCACAGGGGCTCAATTTCAAAAGGGAGGTTATGTTTCATTATTAGCTTTATTTAAAAATAAGTTTCCTTTAGGTATATAGCCATTTTTCTGGTTTATTATTGTTACTTACATTGAAAAATGTAATGTATGTGTACGATTACACTGTAACACCTTGGCATATTTCCCGGCGTGATGTTTAAACCATCTAAAGTAGTTTCTCTATACAACGCATGCTCCGGCATTTGCCAGTGCCAGTTTTGTGTTCATCGTTGGCCTTTACGCCTGCGCATTCTTTTCACTTGTGATTTTATACTTTTCCGGTTTGTAGCGATATGTCACTTCCGGTTTTACACGCAAAGTAAGAATCGCACGCCAGGAATATGCTATCAGGTGAGTTAAATGATTTTATGGATTTTATAATATAAATAAGCAGTTTTTTCATTTGTTATCTTACTATGACTAAGGGCGGACCATGCCCAAAATGCGTTAGTGTTTTTGCGAGGTGTTTCCCTTGTTCTTCCTTCAATTATGCCTCATGTGAATTTTTTTTACCATGGAACTAAAATAAAGTGCTGATTTTATTTGCATATGTCTGGCCGTCTGGTGTACGCTGTCCCACAATCTACTTCCGTCACCATGGTTCCGATTTGCAGTTGGCACAGAGAAAGCCACACATTGATCTCTTGCTGCATGACGCGGACCAGTTCCTCCCCTGTGTGACTTCGTTCGCTGAGGCAAGCCCGGTGTAGAACTCCGTGACAGGGCTGTGCCCTACACATGTGGTATGATGGAGCAGTACTTGTGGAGGCTGAGATGGTGGTGGAGGATGAGGCGGACATTGGCGCAGGAGCAGCAGTTTGACAACATGGAGGAGAAAGCGTCGTCTCCTGTCCAAGTTGTTGGTGTGGCTTGGCAGGAAGCACATTCACCCAGTGGGCCGTAAAATACATGTACTGGCCCTGACCGTAGTTACAGCTCCAGACGTCCCCGCTGCAGTGCACCTTGGAACAAACCGATAAGCTCAAGGACTGGCCCACCTTCTGTTCTACATATTTGTGAGTGACTACTACCACTGCTTCCTCGCTGAGCCCCTGTGCCGCTACATTCTTGGACCTGCGAAGCGGGTTTTCTACCCCGTGGCCATTTGGCTCCCGACCTCGCACTGCTGCTACCCTGCTGTTTCACGGCCACACTACCCACTTGCTTGCTGCGCCGCTGCCTGACGCTCAAGCTGACGCCTTCTTCTCCTGACGATGATGAAGCCCTTGCTTCACCCGGCTCCCAAGTGCGGTAGGTTACATCATCATCGATTATTGTTTGATCTTCACTGCTGTCCTCCTCAACGGTCTTGGTATGCAGAGGCTGACCCCTAACAACATGACCTCCCATGCCACTCTCCACATCTATACTTTTCCGCCTACTGCAAGAATCAGGGGATATTGGTCCCATTTCTTCACTGCCAAGTAGCTGCTGACTGTCCTCCTCAAATTGATCATCCCCGCTGTATAGTGGCACTGAGCCCAGACCACATAGTAGATCTCTGGCTGAGGAAACTGGATGGGACAGAGGTGGGTTGAGGACAGGTGAGGGCCGCTGACCCGCTCCCGGGCCATGCTAACTAAGGGTTGTGTCTAACGTTCCCACCGACCCCTGGCTGGGGTTGTCAGATGTCATCTGGGAGGAAGTGGATGACCTAGTCAACCAATCAAGAACCCTTGAGTTGCTGGTCAACACATGGCCGCTCGATGACACCGGCAGTTCTGGCCTCTCCGAATGACCCTTGCTGTGACGTCCCCTTACTGTGCAGCGACCTGTGCCTGCTCCAGGAATGCTCGTGCTACTGCCACTCGCATGTGAAGAGCCTGCCACCTCTCTGTCTGACATACTGTTTGTTCTAAAATGTACAGACTCTGTTTAATGAAGATATCTGTATATGATAAATACACACCCTGTATTTGACTCCAACTGAACCCACTAGCAGAAAAACACTTAATTAACCCCTGGATCTAAATTGTGCAAAATAAATGAGCTGCCAAAAATTACCAGCTATGAAGCGTGTTAAAACGACGTGTATTTTACTGACCACAACAGCAGAAAAACACTTAATTAACCCGTGAATCTAAATTGCGCAAAAGAAATGAGCTGCCAAAAATTACCAGCTATGTAGCGTGTTAAAACGACATGTATTTTACTGACCACAACAGCAGAAAAACACTTAATTAACCCTTGGATCTAAATTGCGCAAAAGAAATGAGCTGCCAAAAATTACCAGCTATGTAGCGTGTTAATACTCAGTTTCTTTTACTGACCACAACAGCAGAAAAACACTTAATTAACCCTTAGATCTAAATTGCACCAAAGAAATGAGCTGCCAAAAATTACCAGCTATGTAACGTGTTAAAACGACGTGTATTTTACTGACCACAACAGCAGAAAAACACTTAATTAACCCTTGGATCTAAATTGCGCTAAATAAATGAGCTGCCAAAAATTACCAGCTATGTAGCATGTTAAAACGACGTGTATTTTACTGACTACAACAGCAGAAAAACACTTAATTAACCATTGGATCTAAAATGCATAAAATAAATGAGCTGCCAAAAATTAACTGGTATTTGGATTGTAAAAACGCTATTTCTTTAACTGAATACAACAGCAACAATAGGCTTAGATAACCCTTGGATATTCAATGTTCTCCAGAACTGAGCAGATAGCATTAAATTGTATATGCAGCTGAAATGGACGCACATTGGACTTCAATTCCAATAACTCACAAAATCAAAAATAGAATGTAAGAATAGCAGTCTCTTAGAAAAGCTGTGACAACCCCCAAAAATCGCTGTATAAAAGGTCTTTCTTTCGTGTAAGATCTCTAATACTGGACCTGCAGCAGCTACAACACGGCACAGAGAGAGGAATGTGAACAGCCAGCGTCGCGTCCGGACTTATATAGTGCAGTGACGTCACAGAATCCTGACGGTCTCTGATTGGCTTCATCTCTGCACATGTCATTTAGGCTACTCCTTTCTTCCTCCCAGAGTTCTTTGCCCCATGTAACCCCATGTGCTTGCAGCCATTTTATCAATTAAAAACACGCTTCGTTCCCGCGAATCACCCCAAACTTCGACTTCGTTCAGAATCGAAGTTTTCCTGAAATTCTACTTTCTGGGCTGGGAGAGACCTGCAAAGCAGGTGGTCTACCCGTGGCCATTTGACTCCTGACCTCGCACTGCTTCCACCCTGCTGACACCCGGCCACACTACCGACTTGCTGGCTGCGTGGCTGCCTGACGCACAAGCTGCTGCCCTTTCTCCCGACGATGATGATGAAGCCATTGTTTCAACCGGCTCCAAGTGTGATCGACTACATTGTCATCGATTAGTGTTTGCCCATCACTGCTGTCCTCCTCAACGGTCTCGGTGTACAGAGTCTGACCGCTAGCAGCATAACCTCCAATGCCACTCTCCTCATCACTACTTGCCCGCCTACTGCAAGAAACAGTGGATGTTTGCCCCACCTCTTTGCTGCCAAGTAGCTGCTCACTGTTCTCAAATAGTTTGTCCTCGCTGTATATTGGCGTAGAGGCCACATAGTAGTTCTCTGGCTGAGGGAACGGAACTGGAAAGAGGCGGGTTGAGGACAGGTGAGGGCCCCTGACCTGCTCCTGGGCCATGCCAACTAAGGGTTGTGTCTGACAAACCCACCGACTCTTGGCTCGGGTTGTCAGATGTCATCTGGGAGGAAGTGGATGACCAACCAATCAACAACCATTGAATTGGTGGTCAACACACGACCGCAAGATGACACCGGTGGCTCTGGCCTCACTGAGTCACCCCTGCTGTGACGTCCTCTTAGGCTATGTTCACACGGCTTAAACTGGGATGTATCTCGCCCCGTATTTCGTGCCGTACTGCACTAAATACGGGGCGAGATATGCCCCAGTCATTACGGTAATCCACAGTTCTCATAGAGAACTATGGATTACGTCTCCTCTCCCCGCTCGCACAATATGACAAGCGGGGAGATAAGTGACATGTCAATTATTCACGGCGTATACGCCCCTCCCACCCCCGCTCCCGAGCACACGGCGTAATTGCGGGCGAAATACGTCCCGCAATTATTGCTGTGTGAACCCTGTCTTACTGTGCTATGACCCGTGCCTGCTCCAGGAACATTTGTGCCACTTCCACTCCCATGTGAAGGGCCTGCCACCTCTCTGTCTGACATACTGTTTGATCAAAAATTTACTATACAACAAACTCTGTTTAATGTAGATGTCTGTATATGACAAATACACACACTGAATTTCACACAGAGTTCACTAGAAAAAGTTAAAAAATTAACTCTTGGCCACAGATTTCAGTCTGTGGGGATATAGCACTTGATGGATTTCAGGCACACACTGGATTTGACACAGAATTCCCCGAAAAAAGTGGATAAATTAAGTCTTCGCCACAGATTACAGTATCCCAAAATAAAAAACGCTGGTTCAGGAACAAGTGTGTATATGACAAACGCCTGTGAAGGTCTAGTGCTGCTACAGACAGATGCTTCTGCATATGAGACACAGTGACAAGTGGCAGAATTTAAGATGGCTGCCATATTTATAAGGCTATGACGTCACAGAAGCTGGATGACTGCTGATTAGCTGCATGTCTGCACATGTCATTGAGGATGTTCTTTTCTTCCTCCCATAGTTCTTTGCCCTATGTCACGCCATGTGCTCAAATCGCAATCAACTTCAACTTCGTTCAGAATCAAACATTTCCTGAAATTCTAAACAAATTCCACTTCATTAGAATTGATTCACTCATCCCCAGTTGTAACATAACGTTAAAACACACTTGAGAACTTTTAAGACAAAAATTTGGGATGTTTTAGTTCTAATCCAAGAACACCCCTTTTCTACCTAGAAATGCTGCAGAGCCTCCCAGAAACACACAGGGAATATTGCTGTACAGGAGGAATTCAACAGACCTTGTATGACTTCTTGCCGTGCAGCTGCCATTCACTGCCTTAGTGGCTATGTACATAGGGCTCTACCATGTGCATCATCAGCCTTAGCTCTAGGCAATATACTGTATATACTAGTCACCATGATACTCTGAAAACACAGTTGCCATCACACGCTCTCAGTCTCTTCTTGCAATATTACAGGAAAAAAGCAGTGGTCTAATTTTTAATAAATTTTGGCACACACATCTATCTTAGCAATGTGAAAGCTCAGCAAGGAGCTGGGATTTTAAGGGACTCATTACAACATGCACCAAGTTTCCTGAGACAGCACCTACAATCTGTGACTGCCTTGCTGAATCTGGGATGGGTGGGAGATATTCAAATCTAATTAGATAGTATAGGTCTACACCATTTCTTTGGCTTGCATACTAGTTTAGCTTTGTTTTTGAAGTATTTGCACTGGATTATTCATAAATCTTAATATATAGATATTATACATCTACAGATGAAACCAGAATTTTACATACACTATATAAAAAGTCACATATGCATGTTTTTCTCACTATCTGACATGAAATCAGAATAAACCTTACCCATTTAGGCTATGTTCACACGGCTTATTTTGGTTACAACACACTGATGACCGCTTTATTGTAAACAATGCCATGTGGAACTGGATGATGAATGCTGCACAACTCCAGGCATGTTTAAGAGAGGTGAGAGGCAACCGAGTGTCACATCAGACTATTTGTATCTGTTTACACCAACAGGGTCTGCGTGTTAGACAAACTGCAAGAGTACCTGACCATACCACCAGGCACAGGCATCATCATCTTGATGGGCCAGGGAGCATCTACGCTGGAAGAGAAACCAGTGGTCCTCAGTGCTGTTCAGTGATGAAAGTCGATTCACTCTGAGCAGTAATGATGGCTGCCATCTATGCTGGAGATGCTGTGCATTAGGCATTGTTGTCACAAAATGAGCCTTTGGTGGTAGTGTTGAGCGATTATTATCGACAAAGTTGAAATCGGCACGGTTTTTATGGTGATCGGATTTTTCGATCACGCGATAATTAGGTGAAAATCTGCGCATAATCTATTTAATATCGCGCCCATTTTCGCGCTTCCTGTCATTTGGCGGCCAGCAAATCAGCTTACAGAATAGAGCAGGGTGAGCTGGGTGTGCGACGTCATGACTGGGATGTGTATGGTTGCGATTGGCTGGGAAAAAACACAATGACCTGGTTTTACATAGAACACCCTTCCTGTTCTGCCTCAGTGTGTGTCTGTGTATCATAGGAGTAGGACGTGTGCTCGGTCCTGTTAAAACAGCTCAGCGAAACTGTTCCCATTTGTTCACACAGACAGCTATACTTTTAGCTGTGAACATTAGAACTTAGGTAGATTAGAGTTTTTGCAGATTTTAGTAATTTAGGCAGAGAATTTGAAAGGAGCATCTACCCTGTACATTCGCGGAGGGAGTGGGGGCCGAGGGCTGGGGGCGAACACAGTCGAGACAGGACAGGCTCTTTAAAGGAGAGTGATATTGTGCAGCCCAGACTTTGTTTAAGACCCTACTTGGCAAGGGTTTTATTAACAGTTTTCAGTTGAAATATTACTTGTATTTGTGCAGCCTGACTAAATTAGGATACAGAACTATTCTAGTAACTGCAGAGTATTTGATAGTTACAAACTCAACATTTATATCTGTAATACCATTTCAGATAGGTGTTTTTTCACTTTGGGGGAGCGCAGTCCAAGCTTTGTTCATTGAGGCAACCTTGCACTTAAATTGAATACATGCAATTTTGTAGTCACCGCCAGTGTATTTAATAGGTGACAAAAAATACCTTATATTATCCAGTATACATTTCAGATAAGGGTGTTCAATTTCACTTTGGCGCAGCCCAGCTTTGTCATTGCGCACCTTGCACTAAATTTGTATACAGCATTTTTGTAGTCACCGCAGGTGTATTTAATATGTGGCAAAAAATACCTAAATATTATCCGCAAGACATTTCAGATAGGTGTACATTTCACTTTGGCACCGTCCAGCGTTTGGTTCATTGAGGCACCTTGCACTTAAATATGAATACAGCAATTTTAGTAGTCACCGCTGGAGTATTTGATAGTAGCCAAAACTCAACTTATATTATCCGTAACACATTTCAGATAGGTGTTTTTTCACTTGGCACAGTCCAGCTTTGTTCATTGAGGCACCTTGCACTTAAATTTGAATACAAGCAATTTGTAGTCACCGCAGGTGTACCTGATAGGTGCAAAAAAATTACCGTTTGTTTTATCCGAATAGTTATAAATAGCTGATTTGCACGTGGGCGGTCATTAGTTTTTTCAACATAGCCACGTTGTACGACAATTCTTATAGAAACATTTCTAGCAACGTTCCTCATTTGTAGTGTTAAGCGATTGCGTTGGCTATCGCGAATCGATCGATAGTCGATAGTCGGTCCGACTATCGATAAGGTTTTTCGATAGTGAGCATCGATTATGAGCGATTACCATTAAAGAGTCTATGGGAGAGCAACAACACCTTCATTAGTACACCAAACAAGGCTGTAGAAAGCTGAAAATTACATCCACAACATTCAATGGATACGTGCTACAACTTAGGCAACACACTTAGGTATAAAAGTCACAGAAAAAAAGTCACAGACCTTCACTATCCCTGTCTTGTACCGAGCCAGCCTGACCCTTAAACCTGCATCACCCACAAATTAAAAAGCGCCAGACAGGCAGTAATGATTAGAACCATCATCTTAGTAATTGAACTGGACAATTGAATATCCCTGACCCTGGAAACGCAGCATGACCACAAACCTTCATGAACCCCCAGAGTTAAAAAGTGCCCAGCAAAAAGGAGTCTTTCAACACCATTTTAAGTTGAACTGAGACACTAACTATTATCTGTCCTGTACGCCGCAGAATGACCTATAACCTGTCTGACCCACAGTTTTAAAAAGTGCCGGAAAAAGGAGTCCCTTCAACCACCATTTTATTTTCACATGGACATTGACTATACCTGTCCAGCTCCACAGCGATGAGCCCCAAACCTGCATGACCCCCACATTTAAAAAGTGCCGGAGAAGGAGACTTTCAACCACCAATTTAGTTTCCACTGGACATTGACTATCCCTATCCTGGGTCACAGCATGAGCCCTCAAACCTGCATGACCCCCACCATTTAAAAAGTGCTGGAAAAAGGAGACTTTCAACCACCTTTTAGTTTCACAGGACATATGACTAAACCTTGTCCCTGGCCACAAGCATGAGCCCCAACTGCAATAGACCCCCCACATTTAAAAAGTGCCGAAAAAGGAGTCTTTCAACAACCATTATGTTTTCACAGGACATTGACTATACTGTCCCGGGCCACAGCATGAGGCCCCAAACCTGCATGACCCCACATTTAAAAAGTGCCGGAAAAAGGAGACTTTCAACCACCATTTTAGTTGAAACAGACATTGACTATAACCTGTCACTGGGCCACATCATGACCTAAGGGCCGAGTTACAGTGGGTGGCGTGAAGCCCCAGGCTGGCGCCGCATCTAATTAACACGCATGTTTAAAAATGCCCTGATCGACGCAGCAAAACGAAAACTGGTCGTTTTAGCTGAAGCAGAGTGCGAAGCGGAAAGTGTGAGAAACACCAGCCTTACCTCTGTACACAGTCAATACCTGGGTAGCGCTTGCCACTCGCGTAGAGTGTGACAATAGTAGCTTGCAACTTGAAATACTGGGTTGGTTAACGCTCCCTGTTACACCCAGGGCCCTTTAACGATGTCAATCTTTTACTCATTCTTACTCAACGGTGCTGGGGGAAATGTTCTCTGTACTTTGTTCCTGTCTTGCACCATTACTCCATGTTCTCTATGAATAACCCTACATCTGGTCAAGTTTCCTGTACCTCCTTGTACAATTCAGAGGAATTTTTTAACCCATCATTTTGTACTTGCAAAGTATTTTAGTACTTTAATACTAGAAAACACATTTTAAATAGGATGGAATCCCACCATGTCTTTGTTTCTCTTTTCTTTATTATAATTAAATGGGTGTCCTTCAATACAGGAGGATTGATGAGCCTATGTTTAAAAGATCTTGCAAAAACAAGTCAGTTGCAATATGTGGTCCATTAACCATCTGTCCTACCTATCCTGTTTCTGACAGCAAACATCACCCTGAGCCACTCTTGACAATTGTGAAGAACAAATGTCTGGTTAGAAACAACATTTTTTAGAATAGGACCTGTAGTATAGCTGCAATGTCACGCAAAATGCCCCCAAAAATTCAACATGACCCTTGAGCCCACTTTGGTCCAACGTGGTGAAGAACCAAATGTCTTGTTAGAAACAACATTTTATAGAATAGACCTGTAGTATAGCTGCATGTCACAGCAAAATGCCCCCAAAAATACAAAGCAATGAACCCTTGAGCCTCTTTGGTTCAATTGTTAAAGAACCAATGTCTGTTAGAAAGCATCATTTTTTTATAATAGGATCTGTAGTATTGCTGCAATTTCTCTAAAGTCAGCAAGACCCCAAAAAATTATAAAAAATGGACTTCTCCAGCCACTGTTAAAAAAATTGTGAGGTGAGAAATGCCACTTAGAAGCCACATTTCTAATTCCAAGGACCATAATTATAAGCTGTATCATCTCACAGCAACCAGACCCCAAAAATTATAAATATGACTTCTCAGCCACTGTTAAAAATTGTGAGGGAGAAAGCAACTTAGAATCACATTTCTTCTGTTCCAAAGGACCATGATTATTGCTGTTCTCACAGCAACATGACCTCAAAACCATTGACAAGGCGAAAACATTCTTAGATAAAGTGAGTAAATGGAATACGGTGTATGTCATGAAACCCTTGGCTGTCCTTTTACAGTCTCCTTCACACGAAAACCATCAAAAATGAACGTTGGGAAAAGAGAATAAATAATTGCAGAAAGAAATATCATTTTTTAAAAAAAAAGTTTCAAGAGGACCATTTCTGTTTGGAAAAGGAATGTTGAAGTAGACCGCAAACTAATCGGGACCTCGGCATTTGGGCCACAACATCATTATAGCACCTCCTGAATCCTCTTGATGAAAGTCAAACGATCCACATTAATCTGTGGGAAAAGCCGGATGCGTATTGTCTGTAATTACTCCCTCTGTGCTGAAATGTCCGCACAGATTATGACACTCGGCTGCTGGTCAGGACAACCACCTCAATGGCGTTACAGCCACACGGCCATTTCGTCCATTTTAGGATAACCAGAATCTGATTGTGTTCCCCCGGAACACATTCAAAACAACGGTTTTTGAGGGACGCAGATATCCGTGCACCATGACCTTAACCTGATCTCTGTGTGTTGGATGTGTGGCCCTGCATTGCAATAGCGTTTGTTATGTGGTAAACAAAGATTTGCCATAGGTTCACCCATTAGGCTTCTGCCACCTTGCCTGCTGCTGCCGCTACGCCTACTTGGCACTCAACTGCTGTCACGTCGCTGATGTTGTTCCACCGTGACATTTGGGGAACGTGAAGCAGACGCAACAGATGTCTCCAGTTGATCAATCAGCAAGGTCTCCATTTCCTGCATTTTACTCTCTATTTGGGTGGGTGGAAGGAAAGTGCTGATTTTTGTTTTGTACCGGGGATCCAGGAGGGTGGCCACCCAGTAACTGTTGTTCATTTTGATGGCCTTAATGCGAGGATCATGTTGGAGGAAATGGAGCATCCAAGCACTCATGTGAGAGATGGAGCCTTGATTTCCCAAGCCTCTGGGTCGAGGGGCACTAGCAAACTGATCTTCCTCATCTTCCTCCTCCGCCTCAAATTCGCGCCAACCTCTTTCCAAGGCAGGGACGTCGGTAACATCGGTGTCTAGGAATACCTCCTCCACCTCCTCCTCCTCCGCTGCCTCCGGCACAGCTTCAACACAGCCCTGGCTTGCCTGAGATGATGCACCCTGAGAGCTGATGCGCCACCTTGCACTAGCTCTGGACCCCGAACCACTGCCTAATGAAGACCGATGAAATTGTGAAACTGTCGGGCCTTGTGGATTTGACGGAGAGAAAGGCTCCGTGTCCGCATCTGTGTCCGTCTACTCCTCCGTCGCTGGCGGGACCTGTTGTTTCAGAGTGTCCAACGATCGTTCCAGAACTAAGATCACCACAATGCTCATGCTGACAAGGGCATTGTCCGCACTGACCATTTTGGTGGATTCTTCAAAACTGGCAAGGATGGTGCAGAGCTCTTTCACCTGCCTCCACTCTCTGTGGTTAAACACCCCGAGGTCCGTACCGCTGATTGTCAGGCCATGTGTCACTTCTTACTGCGTAATGGCATTTTCGCTGCTGCCCACAATCGCTGGAGCATGTGGAGGGTGGAATTCCAGCGTGTTTTCCCCCGTCAACAATGAGACGGTTGACGGGGAGGCCGAGCTGACGCTGCAACGCAGCCAGGCGGGACGAAGCAGGGTGCGAACGGCGGAAGTGCGAACTCAGACCTCGAGCCTTCTTCAGCAGGCAGTCCAGACCCGGGTAGCTCTTTAGAAATTTCTGGATGACAAGGTTCATGACATGTGCCAGGCAAGGGAAGTGCTCCAGCCTACCGATCTTAAGGGCGGCAAGGCAGATTGTCGCCCGGATAATCCTTGCACACCACCTTGCCTGCACAAGTTCTTTGTCACCGCATCCAACGCTACGGTTCGTCGTTGCTTAGAGCCGTCCACAGCTCCTGACCTGTGTGTGGACGGTCCCTCCAAGGCAGATTAAATTTCAAACACTGTCCCTTGTGTCTCTGGCACAGTTATGCACACCAGAGAACCTTGGGGGAAAGAGCCCTGCAACCATCCCTGCAGTTATTAAGAGCTCTCGCCGAGCCTGAGAGCCCACCGCACCCCCCCAGATGACAATCCACGCCAGCTCACCCAGTGAGCTGTCACTGATATATAGTCCGTCCTTGGCCCGTGTGCTTACTAGTCCAGTTTCGTTGGTGAGATGGACTTTTCCGGACACATATTGCAGAACAAACCGCTTGAAATTTTAGATGACACTTGGCTGGCCAGGGCAGGGACGGCTTTTCTGTGCAAAAAGAAATGTCCTGTGCTCGGCAATCCTGGTATTGGGGGCAGGCGAGGCCATGACGTGGCGGTACCAACTTTGTCCCATCTAGACAATCGAAAGGCAACATTTCCAAGGCCAAAACCTTGCAAATTGCCGACATTCAGGCTTTTGGCTTTGGGAGGTTTGGGTTTAAATGTTTCTTCTGTTACCCAAACCTGGAAGACAGAAGGGCGGGCTGCTAGAACTGGCCGCTGTACGGCGTGCAACAAGAGGTCGTACAAACTGGCGGAAGGAGAAGGGGTAGATGGGTCCTCTGGTGGTGCTGGTTGTACTCGGGCGACGGTGGAGTCTGAAGCGGAGGCTGAACCCCTTATCATGAACTCTGATAGACATGGTCAGCGGAGTAACGCTTGGTGGTTGGCGGGAGGAGGAGGAAGCTGAGACAGAGGGTGTGACAGTGGTTGGAGTCCCCGGCGTCGGTCCCCTGGCCTTTTTTGGCCCTAAGTGTTCCCGGGTCCATTTCAACTCATGCATGTCGCTTGCATGTACTAACATGTTGGTGGGGTTGTGTTAACCACATAAGGTTCTTGCCTCTACTATATGCGTTTTAACCGCTAAGGCGGCATATGACATCGCTGGGTGAATCAGAGGCTTGCTTCAAAGAAGGCCCAAGTCTTGAGATGTCCCTGGACCTTTTTACGGCGATAAGCGAGGAGCGGCCGGGTTTTGCGCGACCGTGGCCTGGCGGAATCATATCAGCGGACTTCTTGCGAGCCCGCTCCTCCTGTCGCCTTTTTGTGCGGGACCCGTATTGACACTAACTGCCATCGTCTTCCTCCTCGTCCACAGATGAAGCGCGTCGGCGAAGCAAATTCTGCGAAAAGACCAGGATGGATCCGCAATGTCGTCATCTTTAATCATCATCGACAACACAGGTGACTTTGGTCCGTCCTACCTTTCTGCACTTCATCCAGAAGGTGCGGGCGTACAAGCAAGGGGGCACTGCAAGGCGTTGCCGACCCGAGCCGTTGATTTTTGCCCGATTGACCCGGCTTCCCTCCCTTCACCTCTCTCTGTTGGCATCATTAAACTTGGCGTCAGAGCAGACTAAATCATCCCTCTTGGATCTTTTAACCATGCCTTCCTGACCCCAACCGCAATTTGTCATCAAAGAGGTTCTTAGACAATGGATTATCCACAGGTGTTGGGTACAACAGTTTTGGACATTTGGGCTTGCTTCATGTTGGAACGGTGCTGATGATAGCTGATGACCGACATTTGTGGCCGTTACTGCGAGTGTTACGAGGAAAGTTAAGACTGCTAGATCAGGTTGCATTAACCACTGAAGGACAGATTGGCGACGATGTTTGCTTACTTAGATTCAGCAGGGGCCCTGTACCCAGTCGATGACAGGCCTGACGGATCCTGCAACTGACGATCCGCTGCATGCGAGTTTGTCCTCCAGCACTTGAAGGAGCACCTTCTCGTTCGTACCTCTACCTCCATGTGCTACCCAACCCCTCTTTGCTCGCTTATCGACCTGCATATCGCTCCATGTCCCAGAAATATAAATATTTGAGAAGGTTGGAATAGTTTTGGAAAGTCTCCTTATTAAAAACGGCCGAAATCACAGCTATTTTCGTCAGAAATCCCTCTAATAATCAAAACTAAAATGGCCTGGATTCAAATTTAACTGCAAGGTTGTCTTATCAACGAATCTGTACTGGGCAAAGATTTGCCAAAAAACAACGTATCTGTTATGTTTTGGTAAATAAATGGGATTATTTTGCACCTTTCAAATTCACCCTGTTGTGAATAGTAAATTGCCTGTTTTAAGATTTACGAAGATGTGCGTCAATGAAACAGTACTCGTGTTGCGCAAAAGTCAAAAAACACGTATCTGTTATGTTTCGTAATTAATACACGAGTAATTTTTTGCACCATTCCAATTCACCTTTGGTGAATATAGAATTGCTATTTAAAGATTTTACGTAGATTGCTTCGTCAATGAACAGGTACTGGGGTGCGCAAAAGTCAAAAAAACACGTATCGTTATGTTTTCCGTATAAATACAGGCGGTATTGTTTTTATGCACCTTTCAATTCACCTGTGGTGTGAATATAGAATTTGGTGAGGCTGTTTAAAGATTTACGTAGATGCTGCGTCAATGAACAAAACTGGGGTGCGCAAAATCAAAAAACACTTATCTGTTATTTTTTCCGTATAATACACAACGGTATTTTTTTGCAACTCTTTCAATTCACCTGTGGTGAATATTAGAATTGCGTGTTTTAAGATTTAGTAGATGCTTTGTGCGTCAATGAACAGTAACTGGGTGCGCAAAAGTCCAAAAAACACGTAACAGTTATGGTTTGATCTAATAAACTGTAATTTTATTGCACCTTTCAATACACCTGTGTGTGAATATAGGAATTGCTGTTTTTACAGATTTACCGTATGATGCTCGTCAATAGAACAGTACTGGGTGCTCAAAAGTCAAAAAACACTTATCTGTTATGTTTTCGTAAATACACGTATTTTTTTGCACCTTTCAATTCACCTGTGGGTTGAATATAGAATTGCTCTGTTTTAAAAAGATTTACTAGATGCTGCGTAATGAACTAGTATAGGGTTGAAAGTCAAAAACACGTAACAGTTAATTGGTTTTGTTGATATAATAAACTGTATTTTTTTGCAGACCTTTCAATTCACCTGTGTTGGAATATAGAATTGCTGTTTTAAGATTAACGTAGATGCTTGCGTCAATGAACAGTGCTGTGTTCGCAAAAGTCAAAAAACACGAAACTGTTTATGTTTTTGATATAATAAACTGAATTTTTGCACCCTTTCAATGTCTCCAGTGGTGAATATAGAAATTTGCTGTTTTAAAGATTACGTAGAATGCTGCGTCTAAGAACAGTACTGGTGCACAAAAGTCAAAAACACGTAACTGGTTATTTTTTTGATAAATAAACTGTATTTTTTTGCACCTTTCAATTCACCTGGGTGTAATATAAAAAATTGCTGTTTAAATTTTAAAAGATTTACGTAGATGCTTGCGACAATGAACAGTACTGTACTCGGGGTGCGCAAAAGTCAAAAACACGTAGACTGTTTTGTTTTTCAGTATAAATACACGGTATTTTTTGCACCTTTCAATTCACCTTGAATATAGAATTGCTGTTTTAAATTAGATTTACGTATATTCTGGCGTCAATGAACAGTACGGTGCGCAAAAGTCAAAAAAAAAACACGTAACTGTTTATGTTTTTGCTAAAAAAAACTTTAATTTTTTGCACCTTCTCAATTCACCTGTGGTGAATAAGAATTGCTGTTTTAAGATTTAACGTAGATTGCTGCGTCAATGAAACAGTACTTGGTGCGCAAAATTCAAAAAACACTTAACTGATATGTTTTTCGAATAATAAACGGTATTTTTGCACCTTTCAATTCACCTGGGTGAAATATAGAATTGCCTGTTTTAAAAGAATTTACGAAATGCTGCGTCAATGAACAGTACTGTGCTCAAAAGTCAAAAAACAACGTATCTTTATGTTTTCGTATAATACACGGTAATGTTCGTTTTGCACCTTTCAATTCAACGGGAGGTGAATATAGATATTGGCTGTTTTAAAGATTTACGTAGATGCTGCGTCAATGAACAGTACACTGGTGTGCGCAAAAGTCAAAAAACACGTATCTGTTAAGTTTTCGTATAATACCACTGTATTTTTTGCACCTTTCAATTTCACCTTGGTGTAATATAGAATTGCTGTTTTAGATTTTATCGTATATGCCTGCGTCAATGAACAGTACTGTGGTGCGCAAAATCAAAAACCGACTATAACTGTTATGTTTTGATATATAAACTTTATTTTTAGCACCTTTCAATTTCACGCGTGTGAATATAGAAAGTGCTGTTTTAAAGATTTACGTAGAGCTGCGTCAATTGAACAGTACTGGTGCGCAAAAGTCAAAAACACGTATCTGTTATGTTTTTCGAATAATACACGGTATTTATTCACCTATTCAATCACCTGTGGTGAAATAGAATTGCTGTTTTAAGATTTTACGTAATGCTGGCGTCAATGAACAGTACGGTTGCGCAAAATTTCAAAAAAACACGTAACTGTTATGTTTTGATATAATAATACTGTATTTTTTTGCATCCTTTTCATTTCACCTGTGGTTGATATATAATTGCAGTTTTAAGATTTACGTATATGCGAGCGTACAATGAACAGTACTGGGTTGCGCAAAAGTCAAAAAACCCGTAACTGTTATGGTTTGATATAATAAACTGTATTTTTTTGCACCTTTTCCAATTTCACTACGTGGTGAATATAGAAATGCTGTATTAAGATTTACGAAGATGCTCTCTCAATGAACATACTGGTGCACAAAAGTCACAAAACACTTAACTGTTTATGTTTTGATATAATAAACTGTATTTTTTGTGCAACCATTGCAATCACGCTGTGGTGAATATAAATTGCTGTTTTATAAGATTTACGAGATGCTGCGTCAATGAAACATTACTGGGTGCGCAAAAGTCAAAAAACAACGTAACTTGTTTTGTTTTCCTGTATAATAGCACGGTATTTTTTTTGCACCTTTCAATCACCTGTGAATATTAGAATTCTGTTTTTAAAAGATTTACGTAGATGCTGCGTCAATGAACAGTACTGGAGCTCAAAAAGTCAAAAACACGTAACTGTATTATGGTTTTGATATAAAAAACTGTATTTTTTGCACCATTCAATTCACCTTTGGTGAATATATAATTGCTGTTTTAAGATTTACGTAGATGCTTCGTCAATGTAACAGTACTGGGAGCATCAAAAGTCAAAAAACACGTATCTTTTATGTTTTTCGAATAATACACGGTATTTTTTGCACCTTTTCAATTCACTCTGTTGTAATATAGAAGTTGGCTGGTTTTAAGATTTACTAGATCAGCTACAATGAACAGTACTCGGGTACGCAAAAAGGTCCAAAAAAATCAATACTAACTTTTTAGTTTTGAATCTATAAAAAACTGTATTTTTTTGCACCTTTCCATTCACCTGTGGTGGAATATAGAATTGCTGTTTTAAGATTTACTTAGAAGCCTGCGTCAATGAACCAGTACTGGGTGACAAAGTCAAAAAAACCCGTATCTGTTTAGGTTTCGTATAATACACTGTATTCTTTTGCAACCTTATCAATTACATTTGGTGAAATATATGAATTGCTGTTTTAAGATTTAACGTAGAATGCAACGCTCAATGAAAGCCATTACTGGGTGCCGGCAAAGATTCAAAAAACCACGTATCTGTTTATGTTTTCGAGTATAATACACACGGTATTTTTTGCACTTACAATTTCACCAGTGGTGAATATAGCATTGCTGTTTAAAGAGTTAAGTAGATGCTGCGTCAATGAACCATGCGGGGAGCGCAAAACTCAAAAAACACGTAACGTTTATGTTTTGATATATATAAACTGTAATTTTTGCACCTTTCAATTCACCTGTGGTGAATATAGAATTGCTGTGTATAAGATTTACTTAGATGCTGCGTCAATGAACAGTACTGGGTGCGGCAAAAGTCAAAAAACACTTAATCTTTTATTTTTACGTAATAATACACGGTATTTTTTGCACCTTTCTAATCACCTGTGTGTGAATATAGTAATTGCTGTTTTAAGATTTACGTAGATGCTGGCTCAATGAGAACATTAACTGGCTGGGGTGCGCATAAAGTCAAAAAACACGTAACTGTTTATGTTTTGATATAGAAAAACTGATTTTTTGCACCTTTCATATTCACCTGTGGTGGATATAGAATTGCCTGTTTTAAAGATTTACGTAGATGCTGCTCCAATGAAAGCAGTACTGGGTGCGCAAGAAGTCAAAAAAACAACGTAACTGTTTATGATTTATATAATAAATGTATTTTTTGCACCTTTGTTCAATTCACACCTGTGGTGAATATAGAATTGCTTTTTTAAGATTTACGTAGAAGCTGCGTCAATGACCAGTTACTGGGTGCACAAACAGTCAAAAAACAACGTAACTGTTATTTTTTGATATAAAAAACATTATTTTTGTGCACCGTTTTCCATATCACCTGTGGGTGAAAATGAATTGCTGTTTTATAAGATTTACGTAGATGCTTGCTTCAAGGAAATCAGTACTTGGGTGTCGCAATAAGTCAAAAAACCCGTAACTGTTATTTTTTCTTATAATACACGTTATTTTTTGCACCTTTCAATTCACCCTTGAATATTAGATAGGCTGTTTTTAAAAGATTTAGCGGTAGAATGCTAGCGTCAATGAACAGTACTGGGTGCGGCAAAAGTCAAAAAACACGTAACTTTATTTTTGATTATAAAAACAGTATTTTTTTTGCATCTTCCCTTTCAATTCACCTGAGGTGAATATAGAATTTGCTGGTTTTTAAAAATTTACCGTAGATGCTGCGTCAATGAACAGTACTTGGGTGTGCGCAAAAGTTCAAAAAGACACTTAACTGTTAAGTTTTCGTATAATACAACGGTAATTTTTTGCACCTTACAATTCACCTGTGGTGACTAAAGAATTTTCTGTTTTAAGATTTACGTAGATGCTTGTCTTCAATTGAACAGTACTGTGTGCGCAAAAGTCAAAAAACAACGTAACTGTTATGTTTGATATATATAAAGTATTTTTTTTTTGCACCTTTCAATTCACCTGTGGTGAATATAGAATTGCTGTTTAAAGATTTACGTTATATGCATGTTAGCGTGCGTCAATGAACAGTACTGGTTCAGCAAAAAGTCAACAAAACTCTATCTGTGTATGTTATCGTATAATACACACGGTATTTTTTGGCACCTTTTCAATTCACTCTGTGTGAATATAGAATAGCTGTTTTAAAGAATTTACGTAGATTCTTGCGTCAATGAACAGTAACTACTGCTGGTGCTTTCAAAAGTCAAAAAACACGTATCTGTATAGTTTACGGTATAATACACGTTTTTTTTGCACCTTTCAAATCCACACTTTGGTGAATATAGAATTGCTGTTTATAATATTTACGTAGATGCTGCGTCAATGAACATCACTGGTAGTTGAGGGCAAAAGTCAATAAGAACCACGTATCTGTTATGTTTTATGATATAATAAACTGTATTTTTTGCACCTTTCAATTCCACCTGTGGTGAATATAGAAATTGCTGTTAAAGATTTTACCGATAGATGCTGGGCGTCAAATGAAACAGTACAGTTTGCGGCAATAAGTCAAGAAAACACGTATCTTGTTATGTTTTCTTATAATACACGTTATTTTTGCACCTTTCAATTCACCTGTGGTTAATATTAAATTGCTGTTTTAATATTTAACGATATATGCTGCGTCAAAGAACATTACTGGGTGCCGCAAAAGTCAAAAACAGACTTAACAGATATGTTTTTGATATAATAAACTGTATTTTTTTTTCACCTTCAATTCACCTGTGTGTGAATATAGAATTGCAGTTTTAAAGATTTACGTAGATATGCGTCAATAACAGTACTGGTTTGCGCAAGAAAGATCAAAAAACTACGTAAACTGTTAAGTTTTGATATAATAAATCTGTATTTTTTCACCATTTGACAATTCACCTGTGGTGAATATAGAATTGCTGTTTTTAATAAGATTTACTAGATGCTGCGTCCAATGAACATACTGGGTGCGCAAAAGTCAAAAAACACGTAAATGTTTATGTTTTGACTATAATAACCTGTATTTTTTGCACCTTTCAAGTTCACCTGTGTGAGATATTGAGAATATCTAGTTTTTAAGATTTACGTAGATTCCTGCGTCAATGAGCTGTACTTCTGGGTTGCCGGCCCCAAAAAAGTCAAAAAACCGTATCTGTTTATGTTTTCGAATAAAACACGGTATTGTATTGCACCTTTTCAATTCAACACTGTTGTGAAGATATAATGCTGTTTTATAGATTTACGTAGATGCTCGTCAATGAACAGTACTGTGTTTGCGCAAAAGTCAACTGAAACACGTAACTGTGATGTATTACGTTACGATACACAGAGACGTATTTTTTGTGCAACAAACAACCTGTGCTGGAGTGGCAGACTACAATATTGCTGATTGTAATTTAAGTGCAAGGTTAAAATATAAACAGTCCCAGTTGGTGTAATGGGATAAAATTGGAACACCTATCAGACACATGTATACCTGGGATAATACAATTGGAAGTATTGCAGCTAACAAAGAGACCTTGCAGTTACTAGAAATCGATTATATAGAATCCAATAAAAGTTCAAGACAGCCCAATATCCAGGAAATACTTCAATAGCAAACTGTTAATAAAAAAGATATTCCACTACAATATCTACACTAAGGTCTAGGTGAACTTTATCCAATTTTTCATTATAGATATAGCGTTGTCTGTGTTCGCCCGCTGGGGGCCCCCCCCCCCCTCGCTCCCTCCGCCGTGACTTTATCACCGTAGATGCTGCTTAAAATTCTCTAGCTAACTACATTTAAAAATGTTAAAATACACCCCTCTAAACTAACTAAATTGGAAGGATCACATCTAATCAGCAGAGGTTTTCCTTCTGTGCAGTATAGACTAATTGGCGCTGCGCTGTGTGCCACGAGGCAGCGCGGCAACGTCCTTTCCCTAGAGACGTGAGAGACACTGAGGCTGAAACAGGAAACGCTTTCTATGTAAAACGAGGTCAAGTGAAATTTTCCCAGCCAATCGCAGACCATACCCAATCCCATTCATGACGTCGCACACACCTCTCACCCTGCACTATTTCTATAATATGATTTTGCTGGCACGCCAAAATTACAGGAAGCGCCGAAAAAAGCGCTATCTTAAATAGATGAAATTCTCAGATTTAACTCTTAATTATCTAATGATCTGTAAAATTTCGATCACCATAGAAAACCTTGCCGATTTCAACTTTGTCGATAAAAATCGCTCAACACTAGCCTTAACTTGTGCCAACAATTGTGCCAAAATTTTGGTATAGATCATTAAATGTTATGCAGCGCTCCTTCTCATTAAGTCGCGACAGTTTTAGAAAAGCCACCCTACTTTGTCGATTATGGTACAAAAGTGTCTAAAACACACACAAAAAAAATTTGCCATAGTAAATATACTTCATAGTGTGAGTTCTCCCTGCTCTGCTGTTGATTCTAGACCAATGCTACTCAGGTTCTCAGCATCATTTCTGGCTTTGTGACTTTTAGGGCGACATGTATGAAGTTTGGCATTTAAATGCCAAATTTCATGCGCATTATAATAGCATAGAATGCGGGTCATAAATCAGGAGCATTTTAACGCTAGTACGATATTTCTGGCTCGGCTTTACCACTTTGCCGTAGCGAAGCTATAAATCTATAGCTTTGTATGGTTCTATTCCCACCCCCCCCACCCCCGCCCCCGAAATTAATGCACATTACAAAAGTGCTGCTTTGCCTCGGGGTGAGGGGTGGGGGGGAGGGAAATTGTGGGGCTGTCACTGGCATACAGGAGGCTTTTCACTTTTGCGAATGGGGCTGTGCCTGATGTCGGGCGGAAAACATGCCAGACGTAGTTTTCCCACAGAGCAGGATTTCAATAGTATCTTGAGTTCTTGTGCAATATAAAGTTAGTATTTCACAGAAGATATTTAATTTACTGACTACTACTGTTTTTTACATAATGCCTCTTAGCTCCAGACATGAACCTTACTTATCAATCTGTCTTAATAAACATTTAACAATTAGAAAGAAAAGTGCCATTCTGCTAAACTTGTAGACCTCTTCATTAATTTTTTCCCAGAGGTCAACTTATTTAATTCTTCTGTCTTGTTCACATCTCCAACACAAAAATTACATTGAAAAATCAATGGAAGGTTAAGGTTTGTTCTGCTCTTTGACACTTAATTTTGCTACACGGCTAAAATCTAGAGGACAACAAAAACTAAACGGAACATCAAATCCTATAAAGTTTTATCGAAGATGTAGACAAAGTGATAAAACAAGTGGCGCAGCAAAAGTAGATGTGAATTAATTTTCTTTGGCTGGTTTACTGGAAACTATGAATTATTTGCAATATTTGCAGGGCTGTGTTTATGGCTCACGCACTAAACCTGAATAATGTCCATAAAAGACACACTGACACTTAATAATCATCATCATGATCCACTCATTTTTGAAAAATTGTAACAATATTCGGTCAGTGTAAAAAAAATGAAATTTTCAACAATAAAACAAGTGTTCATCATCAATTGTGATGCACTAAAAATATATATTTTTTTTATCAATGGCATGATCGATAAATGCAGTGCACAGCCAAATCCTGGTGTACAGTGGTGTAGACTGTGTTTCTAAGCACTCATGCTGTAGACAGGACAGCAGCAGTGACTGATATGCTATTCCCAGCTGAGCCTGCTTGAGGGACATCGGTGATGTAGGAGTTTTAACAGCCAAACTGAAGGCTACAGAACTCTAAAAGATCATATTTTGTCAGTAAAAAGACAAGCGCCTTTGCTGCTGACAAGACAGAGTAGGGATTGACGTCACTTACCCTGCTAGGACTGCTAGAGCAGAGAGAGGCGGTTGTCAATCCAGGAAACCATTTGTAAACAAACAGGAGATAAGAACTGCTCTGGCTTTGAAAAGAAGCAAATTCAGAACAGCAATGTATTTGATAATGTTCTTTATTTACCTTTATCTACATGTTTAAAGCTAATTAATGTGATTGAAATACCCCATAGGGTAAAGATGTGTGTTTATTCAGCCACACAGATGAATACATTTATGATTAACATGGGTTTTTGATACCTTTCGTGTGATCCACAGGCAGAAGGGTATCAAAGAATCAAACCAACTCCATATACAGTCTACAGAACCTCAAGGCTCCACAATATTATCTTCTCTCGGCATACAACTATATTTTCCTCCACTTTTTTCCATAGAGCGATTATGGCATTATCTCTCCACACCACTCACTTTGGCCTCCTCTTCCTCCACTTTGCATCTGCAGCACATAGTTTCATAGATAGATAGTACTGTTGAAAAAAGACATCTGTCCATCAAGTTCAACCAATAATGGTGAAAAATGTTAATGAAGGGAGGGAGAAAGGGAGTTTGTTTTAACTTAGTTTCTCCTACTGATGAAGACTTTGGTACACATAAGGCAAGAACCAATCTGCCCTAAAGGAACATTTCATTCCTTATCCCAGAGTTGCCATCAGACTGAATCCAGGATTCCAGTGGGTGCAATCTGTGAACGCCAAATCAAAGAGAGTTAGGCCAGTGCTGAAAAATAATTGTGGTAACACAAAACATGGACACTTTGTGCACAATTTGACCATTTGTGCTCAACTTTGTTGTCAGCGGCTTAGACTGTGTGTTGAGTTATTTTGAGGGCACACCAAATGTACAATTATACAAGCTGTATAGTGACCACTTTTGTGTCAAATCTTTTGTGTTGCTCCATGAAAATATATAATAAAATATTTACAAAAATGTGAGGGATGTAGTCACTTTTGCAAGATACTGTATAAGCATATCATATACAGTACAATGCAAAGGTTTCAGGCAGGAAATGATGGAAAATGATGCAGAGGGAAACCTGGTTCATATCAGCATCAGAGGTTCCATTCAGAACCTATGCCACAAACCCTGTTGGTAGAAAAGATAATTTATTCTGCAAAAACAATGGGCACCGCCATGGAAACCTACCAAACCCGATTGTCGTTAACGGGATCCGTCAACTACAATTGATGTCCATCGTAAAAACAGGCCCCATTTCACCTCTGAAATGAAGATACATAATTAAATGTCTGCTGCAGAGTTGAACCAAGCTTTAGAAGCAGAAGTGTTAATAGTTTATAGTATATATATAATATATATATATATATATATATATAGTGCCTTGCAAAAGTATTTGGCCCCCTTGAACTTTTCAACCTTTTGCCACATTTCAAGCTTCAAACGTAAAGATATAAAATTTTAATTTTTTTGTGAGGATTCAACAACAAGTGGGACACAATTGTGACGTGGTATGAAATTTATTGGATATTTTAAACTTTTGTAAAAAATAAAAAAAACTGAAGAGTGGGGTGTGCAAAATTGTCCGGCCCCTTTACTTTCAGTGCAGCAAACTCACTCTGAAGTTCAGTGAGGATCTCTGACTGATCCAATGTTGTCCTAAATGACTGATGATGATAAATATAATCCACCTGTACAGTATGTAATCAAGTCTCCATATAAATGCACCTGCTCTCGGGGTTCTGTTTCAAGTGTAGAGAGCATCATGAAGACCAAGGAACACACCAGGCGGGTCCGTGATACTGCTGTGCAGAAATTTAAAGCCGGATTTGGATACAAAAAGATTTCCCAAACTTTAAACATCCCAGGGAGCACTGTGCAAGCGATCATATTGAAATGGAAGGAGTATCAGACCACTGGAAATCTACCAAGACCCGGCCGTCCGTCTAAACTTTCATCTCAAACAAGGAGAAGACTGATCAGAGATGCAGCCAAGAGGCCCATGATCACTCTGGATGAACTGCAGAGATCTACAGCTGAGGTGGGAGAGTCTGTCCATAGGACAACAATCAGTCGTACACTGCACAAATCTGGCCTTTATGGAAGAGTGGCAAGAAGAAAGCCATTTCTCAAAGATATCCATAAAAAGTCTTGTTTAAAGTTCGCCACAAGCCACCTGGGAGACACCAAACATGTGGAAGAAGGGGCTCTGGTCAGATGAAAACAAAATCCAACTTTTTGGCCACAATGCAAAACTATATGTTTGGCGTAAATGCAACACAGCACATCCCCCTGAACACACCATCCCCACTGTCACACATGGTGGAGGCAGCATCAAGGTTTGGGCTTTTCTTCAGCAGGGACAGGGACGATGGTTAATATTGATGGGAAGATGGATGGAGCCAAATACAGGACCATTCTGGAAGAAAACCTGTTGGAGTCTGCAAAAGACCTGAGACTGGGACGGAGATTTATCTTCCAACAAGACAATGATCACAAACATAAAGCAAAATCTACAATGGAAGGTTCACAAATAACCGTCTCCAGGTGTTAGAATGGCCAAGTCACAGTCCAGACCTGAATCTGTGGAAGGAGCTGAAAACTGCTGCTCACAAACGCTCTCCATCCAACCTCACTGAGCTCCAGCTGCTCACAAACGCTCTCCATCCAACCTCACTGAGCTCCAGCTGTTCACAAACGCTCTCCATCTAACCTCGCTGAGCTCCAGCTGTTCAACAAAGACTCACAATCATCTCATGTGCAACTGATACGTTCACAAACGCTCTCCATCAAACCTCGCTGATGCGCACAGCTGCTCACAAACAAATATCTCCATCCAACCTCACTTCTGAAAGTCTTTCAGGTTCACTAAACCGTCTCCATCAAGCCTCACTTTATTGCAGCAATGCTTCACAAACGCTTTTCCAATCTTAACCTCGTGAGCGCCACTGCTCAAAACGCTCCTCCAACAAACTCGCTGTCCAGAGCAAGGCACTGATTTTCCAAAAAAGATATGGGCAAGAATTGCAGTCTCTCGATGTGCAAAACTGATAGAGACATACCCCCAGCGACTTATAGCTGTAATCGCAGCAAAAGGTGGCGCTACAAAGTATTATCTTAAGGGGCCAATAATTTTGCATGCCCACTTTTCAGTTTTTTATTTTTACAAAAGTTTAAAATACCAATAATTTCGCCCATTGTTTTAGTCTTCACAAAAAATTAAATTTTATATCTTATGTTGAAGCCTAAATGTGGCAAAAGGTTGAAAAGTTCAAAGGGCCAAATACTTTTGCAATGGACTATATTATAAGATATATATATTTATATATATGTTAGTTTTTATCATAAATATAATTTAACATATGTATGTTTTATAATATGATAATAATAGTATATGTTTAGTTTATATATAGTTAGTAATAGGATAATAGATAGATAGATGATAGATAGATGTAGATTAGATATAGATGGAGATAGAAGATAATGATAGATAGATAGATAGAGCTATACATGTACATGGAGAAAGCTGTTTTTGCTGCTTCCCATTGTTTCCATAGAAGACAAGATATAAGATACGTCTTGAGTTTTGCTCTACAGTGTTGTGATCCCATCTGCCTTTTTTACTCCTGACCTCAGCAGATCTCTGCTCTTATTGAACCAAAGCCCACAGAGATTAGAGGAGCATATTAGTTCCCTGTTCAACCCTCTCACCTCTTGCTGCAACCATTTCCTGCTCAGACACAAAACTCATATGAAAGGCTTTCCTTGACTTTCATCAAATCTGGGTTGCAAGCCTATTTCGTAACATTAATTCTCTCCCTCGCTGACTGCCACATCAATTCAGTATTTTATAAACTATTTCAGGGATCCGATTTATCAGAGCTGACAGAGCTTCACACCGAAATAAACAGCACTGCTCCAGCTCAGCTCACTCAGTGCTTTCTATTTATCATTATTTAATTCAAGGGCCTAAAATTCTCTGACATTATTAATAGTAAGATGAATCGTTGGAAAACTACAGAATCTGTGACCCACCAAGTTGAAATAATCCATTTTGGTAAAAATGTCTGCGTGGAATTGCATTCCCTGATGGGTGCACTCTCTGTCATTAGCTCCTCTGTATGCATGGGTGGTAAAGTACTGAAGCATTAAGTCCCCAATGAGTATAAAAACTTCAATTGCAATTCCCCTTCCAACAGTTAACATACCAAGGCAAAGGAGAGTGCAGAAAAAATGTACTGCTGCTGTCAGTGGAATTTAAATGTGCTAATTTAAACCTTTTGTACATGATTAACTTTAAGTTGTCTGGGGTTGAAATTTTGTGTTATGGAGACAGGAAAATCTATTAGTTCATTTCTAAGGGCAGTATTACTTGGCTGCATTAATAGAATATAATCAGCTGCCTGGTATGGATATGAACACATAATGGTAGGCCTGCTGACCTCATTAGTTTCATTCTTTTAGTGTTGTGCATTGGGGAGCATTAGGTCTACAATATGGCTATTGCATCATGGTGGATATAGCTCTAGCACTTCCTCTGGGAATTATTTAAAATACTATACAAAAATAAAGCAGATAGGAAAGACGTGCCTTATGCCAGACTAATGAAAGGTGGCATGTAATTGCTTGGTACAAAATACTGTTTTTATTCTGTTCTATTAAAGAACATTCAGTATTAACCCCATTGGGGACCAGGCAATTTTTGGCCTTAAAGGGATTGTTTTACAATGGATGTTTGTCACTTATCCACCCAATAGGTGATCAATATTTGGTGCTGAAGACCCTACGCTTTTGATCCTCACGACCATGAGTAGGAATGGAGTGGATTTGTAGTCAAGTATGCTGCCTTCTGCTCCATTCAAGGTCTATAGGGCTGAAGGAAATGGGCAAATACTATACTTGGTCGTCTTCATACAGCTTAAATGCAGCGGCACCATGCATGTTCAGCCACCCCTACATTCAAACATTTTCTCGCTTCAGTCATGCAAAGAACAGGAATGGAGGGCTCTGGACTCTCGTTTCAACCTGGCAAAATGATAAGTGATAAATATCTTCTGGATGTGATAAATGTCCATTTTGGGACAACCCCTTTCACCCATTAAAGAAAAAGTCTTTTATGACCTTTAGAACACAGCATTTTTTCTGTTTCTCTTCTTCTTCTAATTATTGCTTTCACAGTTGATTTCTTTACACCAAGCTGCTTACCTATTGCAGATTCAGTCTTTCCAGCCTGGTGCAGGGCCTTCGACAGCTCTTTGGTCTTCACCATAGTGGAGTTTGGAGTGTGACTGTTTAAGGTTGTGGAGAGGTGTCTTTTATGCTGATAACAAGTTCAAGCAGGTGCCATCACTACAGGTAATAAGTGGAGGACAGAGGAGCCTCTTAAAGAAGAAGTTACAGGTCTGTGAGAGCCAGAAATCTTGCTTGTTTGTAGGTGACCAAATATTTATTTTCCACAATAATTTGCAAAAAATGAAATAAATAAATAAATAAATAAATTCTTTACAAATCAGACAATGTGATTTTCTGGATTTGTTTTCTCATTTTGTCTCTCATAGTTGAGGTCTACCTATGATGTCAGTTACAGGCCTCTCTCATCTTTTTAAGTGGGAGAACTTGCACAATTGGTGGCTGACTTAATACTTTTTTCCCCACTGTATGAGGGTTTTTTGCTGTGGAGATTGCATGTTTTATCGGCGAAAAAACACTATGATTTTTGGGCCATATTCACAGCTCAATGGTTGGACTAGACTAAACCCAGTAGCAGACAACTCTGGCCTATATGCTACCTGGAAAAAATTAACAGGTGTAGCTAATTGCTGAGCAGCAGCTCACACAACCCACCACTAGGGGAACAATTAGATGATAAAAAAAACACCAGCATGCAGAAAAGCCCAGTATAATGCATGAGGAGATTGCACAAATGCAAAAATACCAATAAAACAACCACTCACATACCCTCAATGCATGAGGGGCGGTGGTTGCTGGTGCTTTAATTGCATATAAATAAGGCGATACAGAAAGGTGCCATAAATACAGATACGTATGGAACACTATGCTGGCTTACAACTTATTAGTGACACCCATACTATTAGATTAGGCGAGCTGCCCTGCACTTTCTGGATGTCCAACACAAAATACAGACACCCTCCGCTCCCCAGTATTCTAGGGCAAATAAAAAATATGACATACTGGAAAAATTTTAAATATGAGGTATTAGTTGGTACAGGGGCCTCAATACGCAAGCTTGCAAGCCCCGTCATCAACAGTCCTCATGTCTTGCAAGTCCCTACACTAACAATATACAGAAAAAACATATACAAAAATTAGACATTACTTGCTCAAAATACACTACAAAATTTAGGCCATATTCACAGCTCAATGGCTGGACTAGACTGAATACAGTAGCAGACAAATCTGTTGTAGTGTTTTTTGAGTAACTAATATCCTATTTTTGTATGTGTTTTTTCTGTAAATTGTTAGTGTAGGGACTCACAAGACATGAGAACCGTTGTTGCCAGTTGCGATCTTGTGTACTGTTCCAACTAACACCTCATATTTATCATTTTTCCAGCATGTCATATTTTTTATTTGCCCTAGAATACTGGGGAGCGGAGGGTGTCTGTATTTTGTGTTGGACATCCAGAAAGTGCAGGGCAGCCTGCCTAATCTAATAGTATGGGTGTCACTAATAGTTGTTTAATAAAAAGAAAAAATGTTTTTGTGTCGTCATATTTTAGAAGACAAAATGTTATGCAGCTGTGAAAAGGCTTGGTTTTTGTATGATGAGTTGATGTTTTTATTGGTATTATTTTTTGATGTACAGTATATAAGACTTTTTACACATTTTTGTACTCTATTAATTGGGAGATAGAACAAGCAAAAAAAATAAAAAATATGATCTCTGTAAACTACCAGTTTTCTCTTAAAAGGGTTAAACATGGTTAAAAAGGTGGGGCTACTTCAGTGATACCTGAACAGAAAAAAAAACTGTAGATACATTGGGACAGATTTATTAGAGCTGTGCATGGCATCTGTCATGAATACACAATCTAGCTCAATCTAGACACATTTATTATGTATTGTAGATATTTTGCACCTAGTTTGACAAGGGGTGTGGCTTAAAAAGGGAAATGCACATGGCATCAGGTGAGGGATGTGGCTTAACATCTGACAAAAGGTGCCAAAGTTTTGGCATAGAATTTTGATAATAAAAAAGTCAATCAATAGTTGAGATAAAATTAGACAAGTTAGAAGACACTCATACTAAGTCTTAGACTACTTTAACAAATCTGCCCCATTTTTTTAATCTTTGGTGATAACAATGAAATCACTTAAACCCAAAAAATAAGTGAAACTAATGTGACCACCATTAACGCTCCCACATTGATTGTCACCTAGACAGCAAAGCTGCTTAATTAGTCAATGATGTGGCAACAACTAATGCATACAGTGGGTACGGAAAGTATTCAGACCCCTTTCAATTTTTCATTCTTTGTTTCATTGCAGCCATTTGGTAAGATCAAAAAAGTTCCTTTTTTTGCTCATTAATGTATACTCTGCACCCCATCTTGAAAGAAAAAAAAACAGAAATGTAGATATTTTTGCAAATTTATTACACAAGAAAAACTGAAATATCACTTGGTCATAAGTAGAGCTGATCAAACAGTAAAATGTTCTAGTTTGAGTAGAACTTAGAACAGTAGTAGTGTTTGGTTCGAGGTTCGAGTTGAACTAGAATTCGAGCTAGAACCCCATTAAAGTCAATGGGAGAGGATGTTTTGGTTAATTTGGCTGTAAAAGTGACAGAAAAAATGGAGAGGCTAAAATACTTCATTTCTTTCAATGGCTAACTGAAAAGATGAGGACAGCTTGCAAGCGGTAGCTATAAGAGGTGCAGCGGTAGCAGCTGCTATGGGGCCCTGCATCCTGAGGTGGGCCCAAAAACCCCTTTGACACATAGGAGATTTGGAGACGGTGTGTTATACAATTACTGAACCCCAAAAACTGCCAAAATGAATTTTTCTCCACTCAGAATAATTTTCACCAACCAACCACTATTTAGAATATATTTCTTTGTATAGGAGAATTAGAGAGGGTGTGTTAGAAAATTATTTCACACCCAATACTGCAAAAATGAAACTTTTGGACACTGAGTATGGTTCAGCAAATCCAATAATAAGTATCCATGAATAGGAGAGTGAGGCGTTATGCGAGCCTACAAATGTCGCCAAATAACAGCTTCTGGGTGTGAGAAAGATGCAGCCATCAAACTCCCTAACTATTGCTGTCTGTGGAGAGCTAGGACAAATTAAAATAAAACTTAACATTTAATGATACACAATAAAAATAAATAACATAAATTGGGCCTATCAAAGCCCTACACTAATCCCTCAACATACTAGAACTACCTATTAGACAAAAATGGTGAATTCTCCATGAAAAGGGCCCCCCACCAGGAACCTAAAATACCAAAACCTAATAAAGCCTTGGTCATCATACTACCTGTTGGTTCATCAATACCAATCCTATTATTCTGTGGTCTATCTGGACCTATTTCCTTTTTTATGGGATCCCTTTTCATCATGGACCCTTGTATTCATCCTGTCAACCATGACTCTATTTATTATGGAACGTAAGCCTTCTTTTGTTTATTTACATTTATTTTTGATGCATTTGTGTCCTATGTTGTTCCTTGTGCCTATATTTGATCCTTGATGATCCTTTGCATGAAAATATAGGGAGGTGAAACACGTTGGATTTTGCTTCATCAGCTATTTGGAGCATTTGTTGTTTACTTTGTATTCTGTTTCCATTTAGCTACATATTTGTTTTTCTTTCGGAATATATATTTGTGTGATTATTGTTTAGTATTTTGGGCCCTATATATATTTTTTTAGGGCTTGGTAGTTTAGGTTCCTGGTGGGGGCGCCCTTTTTGGGGCAAATTCCCCATTTATGTCTAGCAGGTAGTTCTAGTATGTTGAGGGATTAGTGTAGGGCTTTGATAGGCCCAATTATGTTATTTATTTTTATTTTGTATCATTAAAAGTTAAGTTTTATTTTAATTTGTCCTAGATCTATACGATTTTTTTTGTGGTTTTGTTGTTACTAATCATTTTGTATAACCGGCATCTATGCTATCTTCTGGGTCTGCCTTACCCATTCACTATTTAAAGGCTTTTGGTGGTGTGTTGTCTGTGGAGAGGAAAATGTTATCTAACTAACTAAGAGCAGTCTGTACAGTACAGAGAGTGAGCTGAAAATGGCACTCACAAGGCAATACAGTGAAATATATATAACATGGTAATGTGATTTTAGCATGAGAGCCCAACACCTCAACGATGACGTTTTTGACACCTCTCTGTGCTCTACAGTGATTGGATGGCCGCCAAAAGGGCAGAAAGGTGATTGGATGGCGGCAAAAGTGCAGAAAGCCATTGAAAACTATTAAAATGGCGTGTCCAACTAGAACTTTACTTGAATGAACAGTAAAATGTTCGGTTTGGTTCGAGTTCTAAAAAATCAAGATGTTCTATCGACACTAGTCATAAGTATTCAGACCCTTTGCTGTGACACTCATATTTAACTCATATGCTGTCCATTTCCTTCTGATCCTCCTTGAGATGGTTCTGCTCCTTCATTGGAGTGCATCTATGTTTAATTAAACTGATTGGACTTTATTAGGAAAGGCCAAGTCCTGTCTATATAAGATCTCACAGCTCACAGTGCATGTCAGAAAACATGAGAATCATGAGGTCTAAGGAACTGCCCAAGGAGCTCAGAGCCAGAATTATGGCAAGGCACAGATCTGGGCAAGGTTACAAAAGAACTCAAGGTTTCTAAGGGTACAGTGGCCTCCATAATCCTTAAATGGAAGACGTTTGGGATGACGACAACTCTTCCTCAACCTGGCTGTTCAGCCAAAATAAGCAATCGTGGGAAAAGAGCCTTGGTAAGAGAGGTAAAAAAAGAACCCCAAGATCACTGTGGCTGAGCTCTATAGATGCAGTAGAGAGAAAGTTCCACAAAGTCTACAATCACTGCAGCCATCCACCAGTCAGGGCTTTATGGCAGAGTGTGCCGATGGAAGCTTATCCTCAGTGCAAGACATATGAAAGCCGCATACAGTTTGCAAAAAACACATGAAGGACTCCCAGACTATGAGAAATAAGATTCTCTGGTCTGATGAGACGAAGATTGAACTTTTTGGTGTTAGTTGCAAGCAGTATGTGTGGAGAAAACAGCTGCCCAATACAATCCCAACAGTGAAACATGGTGTTGGCAGCATCATGCTACTGGGTGTTTTTCAGCTGCAGGGACAAGACGACTGGTTGCAATTAAATGAAAATGAATGCAGCCAAGTACAGAGATATCCTGGATGAAAACATCTTCTATAGTGTTGAGCGATTACGATGGCCATCGACATCGGTCGATGGTCGATTAGTCCGATCCATACAACAACAAGGTAAGTCGGATGGTCCGATAGCAATTATGATCGTATGAACCATTAAAGCGTCTATGGAGAAGCAACAACACCTTCATTTCTTACACCCAAATCAGGGCTGGAGAAGCTGGAATTAAAATCCACAATAGTGCAAAATGGATACGTGCTACATCTTAGGCACACACTTAGGTTTATAAAAGCCACATGAAAAAAAATCACAGTCCATTCTACTATCCCTGTCTTGTACCCACAGCAATGACCCTTCAACTCGATGCCCAACAATTAAAAAGTGCCAGAAATGCGTATTATTTGACCCATGATCTTTACTTGAACTGGACATTGAATCTCCCTGTCCCTGGAACGCAGCATGAGCCCCCAAACCTGCATGACCCCAGGATTAAAAAGTGCCGAAAAAGGAGTCTTTCAACCACCATTGTAGAGTTTCACTGACATTGACTATCCCTGTCCTGTGGCCACAGCATGAGGCCACCCAAACCTGCATGAACCCCCACATATAAAATAGTGCGGAAAAAAGGATGTTCTTTCAACCACCATTTTAGTTTCGCCACTGACATTGACTATCCCCTGTCCATGGGCCAACAGCGAAATGAGCCTCCAAACCTGCATGACCCCAGATTAAAAAGTGCCGAAAAAGGAGTCTTTCAACCACCATTAATTAGATTCAATCTGGACAATGACTATCCCTGTCCTGGGCCACAGCATGATCCCCAAACCAGCATGACCCCCCAGATATACAAAGTGCCGGAAAAAAGGAGTCTTTCCAACCACCATTATAGTTTTCACAGGACATTGACTATCCCTGTCCTGGGCCCAGCAATTGAGCCCCAGACCTGCATGACCCAGATTTAAAAAGTGCCATGAAAAAGGAGTCTTTCAACCACCATTTTAGTTTCCATTCACTGGACATCTGACAATCCCTAGTCCTTGGCCAACAGCATGAGCCCCCAAACCCTGCAATGACCCCAGATAAAAACTGCCGAAAAAAGGACTCTTTCAACTACCATTTAGTTCACTGGACAGTGACTATCCTGACACCTGGGCCCCAGCAATGAGCCCCCAAACCTGCATGACCGCATATTAAAAAGTGCCGGAAAAGGGGACTCTTCAACCAACATTCTTTAGTTTCACATGGACATAAACAACTATCCCACTTCCTGTGACAAACAGCATGAGCCCCAAACCTGCATGACCCCTAGATTAAAAAAGTCCGAAAAAAGGAGTCTTGCAACCACCATTTTAGTTTTCACTGGACATTGACTATCCCTGTCACTGGGCCACAGCATGAGCCCCAAACCCTGCATGACCCTCAGATTAAAAAGTGCCGGAAAAAGGCTCTTTCACCCACCATTTTTATTTCACTGGACAATGACTATCCCTGTAACTGGGCACAGCATGAGCCCCAAACCTGCATGACCCCCAGATTTAAAAAGTCCGAAAAATGGAGTCTTTTCAATCCACCATTTTTAGTTTCAACTGGACAATGACTACCCTGTCCTGGTAGCGCTTGACCCATCCGTAGTGAGTCGCGGACCAATTGAGCTTCACTTGGAAATACTGGTGGTTAAACGCTCCTGTATTACAAAGCTCCAGGTGCCCTTATCTTGGCATTGTTTTTTCTCATTTAACTCAACCTGCAGGAGGAAATGGTCTCCTGTACTTTGTTCCTGTCTTGCTCCATAACTCCATGTACCTCTGAATAGCCTACATCTGGTCAAGTACTCCTGAACCTCCCTTGTACAATTCCATAGGAATTTTTTTAACACTATTTGTGCGTACATGCAAGTTTTTTAGTACTTTTAATTCTAGAAAACACATTTTTAAAATCGGAGTGAATCCCACCATGTCTTTGTTTCTCTTTTTATAATTTGATATAAAAGGGTTTTACTCAATGACAGGGATTGATAGCCTGTTAAAGATCGTGCCAAACAAGTCATTATGCAATTATGTTCCCATTAACAGTGTCCTACCTATTCCTGTTTCTGACAGCAACCATCACCTTAAGCCACACTCTTGACAATTGTGAGGAACAAATGTCTGTTAGAACAACATTCTGTTATATAATAGGACCTGTAAGTATAGCCTGCAAGTCACAGCAAAAATCCCCAAAAAATTCAAAAGCATGACCCCGTGAGCCACTTTTGAACAATTGTGAAGAACAAATGATCTTGTTAGAAACAACATTATTTTATAATAAGTACCGGCTGTAGTATAGCTGTCATGTAACAGAAAATGCCCTCCATAAAATTCCAAAGCATGACCCCTTTAATCACTTTATTGACAATTGTGAATGAACAATGAGATCCTGTATTAGAAATCAAAAATTTTTATAAAAATGACCTGTAGTATAGCTGCGATTCAAAGAAATATGCCCCTAAAAACTTCAAAGCATGACCCTTGAGCCACTTCTTTGTAACAATTAAGAAGAACAAATGTCTTGTTTAGAAACAACATTTTTTTATAATAAGACCTGAGTTTGCTGCATTTCAAAGCAGGTCCTGAACCCAAAAAATTACAAAAAAGAACTTCTCAGCCACTTGGTTATAAATTGTGAGGGAGAAATGGCCACTTAAGAAGCCACATGTTCTGTTCAAAGGACTGATGATTATAGGCTGTACTCACAGCAACATGACCTCAAAAACCATTGACAATGCAAAAACTTCTAAAGATAAAAGTGAGTAAATGGAATACCTTGTTGTCATGAAAAACCTTAGCGTGTCTTTTACAGTCCTCCTCACACAAAACAGCAAAAAGAACTTTGGAAAAAGAGAATAAAGAATTGCAGTAGAAATGATCATTATAAAAAAAAAGTTTTCAAAGAGGACCATATCTGTATTGATAGTGGAATGTGAAGTAGACCGGCAACCTAATCGGTTCAGACCTTTCAATTGGGGCCCCAACAACATCATCAGAGATTCCAAGCCAGATTCATCTTGAAGAAAGTCAAACCATCCACATTATCTGTGGAAAGCCGGATGCGTTGTCTATAATGACTCCTCCAGCTAGTGCTGAAGGTCCGCTCATATAAACGCTGGCTGCTGGGCAGACAACACCTCTATGGCGTTGCGAGCGATAGGCCATTTACGTGCCATTTTGGATACCCAGAAGTCTATTGGTTCCGGAAACACATACAAAAACGATGCGGGTTTTGAGACGCAGATAGTCGTGCACCAGAGATCCTATAAGCTGGTCCTCTGTGTGTTTTGGATGTGTGCCCACATTGCATGCCGTTGGTGCGGAGGTAAATAAAGATTGCCGCAGAGGTCCACCCATTAGCCTTCTGCCACCTTGGCCTGATGCTGCTGCGCTTAACGCTACGGGCTACTTGGCACTCTACTGGCTGTCACGTCGCTGAACGTTAGTATCCCAACCGTGACATTTTGGGGAACTTGGAAGCAAGGCAACAATTCTCCAGTTGATCAATCAGCAAGTATCCTTTCCTTTCATTTTACACTCTATTTAGGTGGGTGGAAGAAATATGCTGAGTTTTGTTGTTATGTAACCGTGGATCCAGGAGGAGTGGCCACCCAGTAAACTGTATGTTCATATATTGATGCCTTAAACCGAGGATCAATGTGGAGGCAATGGAGCATCCAAAACTCATGATTAAGATGGAGCCTTGATTTTTCCAAGCCTTTGGGTTGAGGGGCACTAGCAAACTGATCTCCTCATTTCCTCCTCCCCTCAAATTCCGCGCCTCCCTCTTTCCAAGGCTGTCACGTCTGTAACGTCATTGTCTAGGAATACCTCCTCCTCCTCCTCCTCCCGCTCCCCCCGGCACAAGCTTTCCAACACAGCCCTGACTTGGCCTGAGATTATGGCACCCTGAGAGCTGATAGCCGCTCGCGCCTGCACTAGCCCTGGACCCCGAACCACACTGCCTAATGAAGACGATAAAATGAGAAACATGTCGGTCCTTGTGGATTCGACGGAGAGTAAGGCTTCTGTGTCGCAACTGTTTCCGGTCTCCTCCTCCGCGCTGGCGGACCTTTTGTTTCAGAAGTGACTAACGATCGTCTCCAGAACTAAGATCAACCAACAATGCCTCATGCTGACCAGGGCAATCGTCCGCACTGATCAATGTTGGTCTATCTTCAAAACAGGCCAAGGGATGTGCAGCCAGAGCTCTTTCACCTGCCTCCACGTCTCGTGGCTCAACACCCCGAGTCCGCACCGCTGCAAGTCAGTGCCCATGTGTCACTTCGTACTGCGTTAATGGCAATCGCGCTGCTTGCCGAACCAATCGCTGGAGCATGTGGAGGGTTGGAATTCCAGCTTTGCCCACGGTCAACAATGAGACGGTTTGACGGGTAGGCCGAGCAGACGCTTGCAACGCGAAGTCCAGGCGCGGGACGAACAGGGTGCGAACGGCGGAAGTGCTAACTTTAGACTTCGATCCTTCCCTCAGCAGATGCCAGTCCAGACCCGGGTATCTCCTTTAGAAATTTCTGGACCGACAAGGTTCATGACATGTCCAGGCAAGGATGTGCTCAGCCTACCGGACTAAAAATGGGCGGCCAGCAGATTTGTGCCCGTTATCGTCACACCCACCATTGCCTGGCACAAGGTTTCTTGTCACCAGCCAGCCTCAGTCTCATTGCGGAGAGCCGTCCACAGCTCCTGACCTTGTGTGAGACGGTCTCCAAAAACAAATATAATTCAACACGGCCTGGATTCACTGGAGCCACGTGATCCACCGAGGACCTTGGGAGAAAGAGTCCTGCACCATCCCTGAGGTTTCTGAAGCAGCGTGCACCGAGCCTGAGAAGCCACCGTCACCCGCCCAGAAACATCTCTCCCAGCTCACCCAGTGCGCCTGTCACAGAGATTACGGCCTTGGCCGTGCTTACTGAGTCCATGGTGTCGGTGGTCAATGGACTTTTCCAGAACACAGATGCAGACAACGACGCTTGAAATTTTAGTTGACTACGTGGCTGGCCAGGCATGGTGACGGCTTTTTCTGTGCAAAGAAATGCCTGCTCGGTCATCTGGTATTGGGGGCAGGCTAGGCCAAGACGTGGCAGAACCCAACTTTTCCAACAGAACGGCAAGGCAACATTTCCAAGGCCAAAAGCTGGCACTGCCGACATTCCAGCTTTTGGCTTTGGGAGGTTGATTAAAGTGTTTCTTCTGCT
The DNA here is from genome assembly GCA_025379985.1 of Phyllomedusa bahiana. Lineage (NCBI taxonomy): Eukaryota > Metazoa > Chordata > Amphibia > Anura > Hylidae > Phyllomedusa > Phyllomedusa bahiana. The sequence goes on along the minus strand of JAODAL010024745.1, from coordinate 15,007 downwards.
CCCAAACCTGGAAGACAGAATTGCTGGCAGCTATGACTGGCCACTGTACGGCGTGCAGCTCGTCAAACTGGCGGAAGTGAGAAATGGGTAGTATGGGTCCTCTGGTGGTGCTGGTGTTACTCATGCGTGCCGACGTTGGAGGCTGAAGAGGAGCTGATTCCCTGATCATGACTCAGAGAGACATGGCAGCTGAGAACAGCTTGGTGAGGCGGAGGAGGTGAGAGAGCGGAGAACATAGGGTGCGACAGTGGTTGGAGGCCCACCGCGTACCGGTCCTGCCTTTTTTGGCCAAGTGTAGCCTCCATTTCAACTCATGCATTCGCTGCATGTACTAGTACATGTTGGAGAGAGTGTTAACCACCTAAGGTACTTGCCTCTACTTATGCGTTTACTGCAAAATGTCGCATATTACATCGCTTGGGTGAAATCAGAGGCTTGCTCAAAGAGAAGGCCAGGCTTCCGCTCGAACGAGAGACTACCCTGACCATCTTTGAGCACGAGGCGATAAGCGAGGCGATGGCGGTCTTGCACTAGCCCCGTCACCTGCCGGGCGTGAGTCTCCGAACATCAAATCAGGCGGAGCCAACGTTGCTTTCTGCGACTGCCCTCTCCCCTTTTTGAGGCGAACCCGTACAGACACATACCCGCCATCCTCTCCACCTCTTTCAGTGATGAAGCGCTGTCGCAAGAGCAAACTCTCCTGCTGAAAAGACCACGTTTGGATCCCTGCAATGGTCGTCATCCAACATCATAACACAGGCTGACTTCGCGTCCTGACATTCTGCATCCAGGAGCTGCGATACAAGCAATAGGGACTGCAAAGCGTTTGCCGGACCGCACCTCCTGATTCTTTTTGCCGAATGAGACCGGCCTTCCGTTCTCGCTCCCTTCCCTCTGATGGCATCAGAAACTGGGCGCTCCAAAGCAGAAAAATCATCATCCTTTGGCCATCTTGATCATTTTGACAGCCTTCCTTGACCCCAACCGCATTTTGTCATCAAAGAGGTCATTCAGAAAATGGATTATCCACAGTGGTGGGTATACAGTTGACATTTGGGCTCTTCATGCTGGACGATGCTGATGAGCTGATGAACGACATTTGTTGGCTGTGACTTGGGGAGGACGGAGGAGGTAAGACCTGCTGGATGCAGTTGCATTATCCCACGAAGGGACAGATTGCGGCGACGCTGTCGTTCACTGAGATTGAAACAGAGGCCCTGAACACCGCCACTGCGACAGGCCTGACGTCCACGCAACAGCACATGAGCCCCGCGTGACTATGCCTTTTTGTCGCCCATCACTATGGAATGGAACAGCACCTTCTTCCGATCGTGAATACCTCTACCTCCATGTCCTAACCCCCCTCTTGCTCTGCTTACACCACCTGAATTTTCCGCTTCCAATAGTGATCAGAAATATATAACAAATTTGAGAAAGTATTGGAAAGCTTTTGGAAGTCCTTCTATTAAAAGACGGCAAAGCAAGCTATTCTCAAATCCTCAAATCAAACAAAATTCTTGCTGGATTCAATATAACTGCAAATATATCTATCATACAAAGCTGGCCTGCGTCCAAAGAAAAAAACCGTGTATCTGAAATGTGTAAACGGATAATAAAAGGTAATTTTTTTGGCACTATCAATTCACCTGAGGTAACTACACAATTCGCTGGTTTCAAATTTACTGCAAGAATGGCTCAATAACAGAATCTGGACTGGGAAAAAGTGCAAAAACACGTATCTGTATGTATTTCGGATAATAAAAGGTATTTTTGGCACAATCAATTCACCTGTGTGACCTACAAAATTGCTGTATTCAAATTTAACGCAAAGTAGATCTAACCAACAAAGCTGGCCTGCCCAAAGAGAAAACAAACACTGAGTAATCTGAAACTGATTCTTCCGCTGATAATAAAAAGGTATTTTTGCGGCACCTATCAATATCACCTGTGCTGAAGTCGACTACAAAAATTGCTGCTATTCTAAATTAAACTTGCAAAGTCTAGATCCTATCAACAAAGCTGGCCATGCGCCAAAGAAAGAAAACAAAACACATATTCTCGACATTATTATCCGATCAATAAAAAGTAATTTTTGGTAACCCCTTAACAATTCACCTGTGGTAACTACAACAATGCTGGATTTAAATTATAACTGCAAGGTGGCACAATCAACAAATCTGGACTGGGCAAAAGTGCAAAAAACACGTATCTTAATGTATTCGGATAATAAAAGGTATTTTTGGCACCTATCAATTCACCTGTGGTGACTACAAAATTGCTGTATTCAAATTTTAACGCTAAAGTAGATCTAGCTCAACAAAGCCTGGGCCTGCGCCAAAGTGAAAAAACACGTATCTGAAAATGAATTCGGATAATACGAAAGGCGTAATTTTGGCACCTATCAATTCACCTGTGGTGACTACAAAATTCGCTGTATCTCAAGATTTAACTGCAAAGTAGATCTATCAACAAATCTTGCCTGGGCCAAGTAGAAAAAACACGTATCTGTAATGTAATACGATAATACAAAAGTATTTTTTTGGCACCTAATCAATTCTCACCTGTGGAAACTACACAATTGCGCTGGAATTCAAATTTAACTGCAAGTGGCTCTAACACAAATCTGGACGGGCAAAAGTGCAAAAACATTATCTGTAATGTCATTCGGAATAATAAAAGCAAAAGGTATATTTTTGCACCTATCAATTCACACCTGTGGTTGACTACAAAATTGCTGTATTCTCAAATTTAACATGCAAAGTAGATCTAACAACAAGCTGGCCTGCGCCAAATGAAAAAACACGTATCTAAATGTATTCGGATAAAAAAGGTATTTTTTGGCACCTATCAATTACTCTGAGGGGACTAACAAAATTGCTGTATTCACATTTAGTGCAAGGTGCCTCATTGAAACAAAGCTGTAGTGGCGCCCAAAGGGTTCCCAAAAAGACAACGTATCTGAAATTTATTCGTTATTACAAGTCTTTTTTGGCACCTCTAACAACCTTGCTGACTTTGCTGATTCTAATTTAAGTACAAGGTTGGGCTATATCACAAAAGTGGAAGGGCAAAATTTGAAAATGAACACCTTTCTGAAATGTATACTGATAATTAAAAGTGGAGTTTTGTAACCTAACAAAGATACTCTGTAGTGTGTTTGTACTATAGAAAAGATGTGTAGTCCTATATGTGTGTCATTCTCAAAAAACCAGGTAATATTTCAATGAAAACTGTTAATAAATAAAGCTATCTGAGCATGTCTACCACCTAAGCTCCTGCGAGCGGGGTAGAACTTTTATCCAGCTACATCTCTTTATAGAGCTTGTAATGTTTCGCTCCGCGGGGGGCCCCCCCTCCGCTCTCCCCCCCCCCCCCCCGTGACTTTACAGCCATAGAATGCTCCTATTAAAATTCTCTACCAAACTATATAAAATCTTCCAATCCTCTATATTCTACTAAATTGTAAGGATCACAGCTAATAGTAAGGTTTTCCCTGTGAAGAAATAGACTAATTCTCGCTGAGCTGTTTGAGACACAAGCAAGCCCAACGTCCCCCTTACTGCTCTGAGACCTGAGAGACACTGAGGCTGAACAGGAAACGCTGTTTCCTATGTAAAACGAGGTCATGTGATTTTTCCATGCCCCAATCGCAAAACTCATACACATCCCCAGTCCCATGACGTCGCACACAGACATCTCACCCCACCTGACTCATATTCAGTAATCTGATTGCTGCCGCCAAAATTAGCAGTGAAGCGCCGAAATGGCGCACTCTTAATAGATGATGACAGATGTTCTTAACCTGAAATTATCGATGATACTAAAAAATCCGACACCATAAAAACTGTGCCGATTTCAACTTTGTCGATAATAATCGCTCAACACTAATAATAACAGCTGAGGGGTGAGCCTGGACAGGTTGTGAAGGAATATAATCACTTAATCAGGTGGTAGAGTGAGAAGAAAAGAGGAACCTGGAAACTTCTTCTGTTACTCGGTCAAATGCTGAGAATGAGAATGTCAATTTTAACTTTAAAATAATTATCCAGCTCTTCTGCTTTGAGACCTGTGATGGGCGCCAGCACTTTAGTGTTGTAAGAATAGTGTAGTAATCTTTTAGCATGAATTTGTAATTGCAAACATATTTATTTCTCCATGGAACCTGCACACCAAGAGCATTGGGTCTGAGGGTCAAGGTTGCTGATATCTGTGTCAGAAGGATCACATGTTTATTTTATGGCCTGTCATACTGACTCCCACTAGATCACTTTTATTAGTATTTATTACAGCACTTTATATACACTTCTACCTCCATATTAAAGAAGTTGGTTTAATAATTTCAAATAAATAGAGGAACACATTTCTGGTATTCAATAATAAAAAAAAATTATTGCAAGACATCATTGACAACTAGACATTACTGATTTATAGTGATCAGACTTACAAAAGTGTAAGTTATGTCTAAATTCTATGACCTTTACTGGAGATTTGCAGTGTATCTGGAGAACTTTTAAACTCCTACTGTTAGTTCTATTTTGACATTTACTTCAATATTTCTAAAAATACCAAAAATAGACTTAGAGCTCTTTTGGACATAAGCCATTAGGGACTATGTTATTTAGTGTGAGTACTACTCCGTTTGAGCTCTACTAAGAAAAGATACAACAAAAAAATGTATGTCCTGTCTAAAACAGCAATTTTTTCCTCAAACTAAAGTCAATAGTATAGTATTCAAGGTATTGACCCACCTAGACAAAACCTTTCCATTTTTCCTGATTATGATATACAGGCATGAAATAGATGGATGCCCCCTTTAAGGAATAGCAGCACCAGGATAGTAACTAGCACATTGTGTCACAATGCAGAACAGAGTTAAACTAACATATAGCATAATATATTGACAGAAAACCTGAAACTCAAGCAAGATGGGGAGAATATGTAAACTCCCTTCAGATGTTGAATTCAAATCTAGACGCCAGCTCTACAAAGCACTAGTGCTAACCACTGAAAGGTTCCACTTAAATTATTATTATTTCTTGAATATCGTACATTTTAAATGGACTAGAGTACAATAGGAGTACCGCATTAGATCACAATAGTAGTAGTGATAATAATAATATGTACAAGTTAAGTTTTCATTTCAAGAAATCAATAATTTTTCAGAAATGTCTTCAAATTTCAAATAAATAAATAAACAATGTAATTGTAAGAACATGAGTAAACATATTTTATAGAGGATTATAATAATATTTATAGTGTTGATCGATCTTTATCGACAAAGATGAAACGGCAAAGGTTTTTATAATCGGTTGAGCAGAAATGTTTCAGATCATGTTATAATTAATGTTAAAAGCTGTGCATCATCTATTAAGATCGCGCCATTTTTTCGCGCTTCCTGTAATTTTTGGCGTCCCCAAGTCAAATCAGATTACAGAATAGAGCAGGAGGTGAGGATGTGTGCGCGACGTCATGACTGGGATTGTATGGTGCAATTTAGCTGAAAAAAATCACATGACCCCCTCGTAACTTACAATAGAACAAAACGTCCGTTTCCCTGTTTCAGCCACCTTCAACAGTGTACCACTCTCAGCGACTCATAGGCTAGGAAACGTGCGCTCCTGCCTGTGGCCAAACAGCTCAGCCGAAATTCAGTCCTATTTCTGGCACAGAGAAACCCTACTATTATCTGTTATCCTTCCAATTTAGTTAAGATTAGAGATTAGAAGATTTTATTGATATTAGCTAGAGAAATTTAAAAGCAGCATCTACCTTGTAAAGTCACGGGGGGAGCGGGGGGGGGTGGGGCGCCGCGGGCGAACACATGACAAGCTCTAATCTATAAATAACACTGGATAAGTATCACCAAGACTTAGTGTAGACATTGCGCACTGAAAAAATCTTTATTATTAACATTTGCAATTAGAAATATTTCCTGATATTGGCACCTGAACTATATTGGATACACATCATTTCTAGTAACTGCAGGTCTCTTTGTTATTGTGCAAAACTCCACTTTTATTATCGAGTACTAACATTTCAGATAGGTGTTCATTTTCAATTTTTACCAATTCCACCTGTGTTGATATATCCACCTTGCAGTTAAATAACAATCCAGCAATCTTGTAGCATGCAACAGTTGCGTTTGTTGCCAAAAATACCGTTCATCATACGAAAACACTAACAGATCACATGTTTTTTTGACTTTTGCGCACCCAGCTTTGTTCATTGAACCAGCATCCACGTAAATCTTAAAACACGCAATTCTATAGTCACCACAGGTGATTGAAAGGTGTCAAAAAAGAGCTGTGTATTATACGAAAACATGACAGATAATACGTGTTTTTTGGACTTTTTTTTGCGCACCCAGCTTTGTTCATTGACGCAGCATCCACAGTAACATCCTTTAAACGCAAGTCTATAGTCCACCACAGGTGGGAAAAAAATTGTAAGGTGCAAAAATACCGGTATTATACGAAAAACATAACAGATGACGTGGTTTTTGAGTTTGCGCACCCAGCCATTGTACATTGACGAGCATCCACGTAAAATCTTAAAAAGAGCAATTCATATAGGTCACCACACAGTGAATTGAAAGGTGCAAAAAAATACCAGTAATTTACAAAAACATAACAGATACACGTGTTTTTTTGGAATATCTTTTGCGCACTCAGCTTTGTTCAATGACGCAGCATCCACGTAAACTTAAAACAGTCAAATTCTATACGTCACCCACAGAGAATTTAGAAAGTGTGCAACAAAATACCGTGTATTATAAACGAAAACATAACAGAGTACGATGTTTTTTTGACTTTTGCGCACCCAAACTTTGTTCATTGACGCAGCATCCACGTAAATCTAAACAGCAATTCTATAGTCACCACAGTTGAATTGAATGGAGCAAAAAAACAGGTGTATAACTACGAAACATAACAGATCACGTGTTTTTTTTCCTCGACTTTTGCGTCACCCCAGCTTTGTTCATTGACGCAGCACTCCCACCATAAATCTTAAAACAGCAATTCTAAATATTGCCCACCACAGGGTTAATGAAAGGTGCAAAAAAATAACTGTTGTATTATACTGAAAACATAACAATACGTGTATTTTGACTTTTTGCGCACCCAGCTTTGTTCATTGAACGCAGCATCCACATAAATCACAAAACAGCAATTCCTATAGACACCACAGGTGAAATTGAAAGGTATGCAAAAAATACCGTGTATTTATACGAAAACATAACAGATACGTGTTTTTTTTACTTTTGCGCACCCATCTTTGTTCATGACGCAGCAATCCACGTAAATCTTAAAACAGCAATTCTATAGTCCCACAGGTGAATTGAAAGGTGCAAAAAATACCGTGTATCTATACGTAAACATCACAGATACTTGTTTTTTTACTTTTGCCCAGGTCCAGATTTGTTTGATAGAAAACACCTTGCAGTTAAATAGAATCCAGCAATTTTTGTTTTGATTAGTAGGATTTGAGAATTACGCTGGGATTTTCCGTCTTTTAATAAGAGACTTATTCCAAAACTATTCCAACCTTCTAAACATTTTATATTTCTGACATGGAGCGAAAATGCAGGTGTGTAAGCAAGCAAAGAGGGGGTTTAAGCACATGGAGGTAGGGGTACTAGAGAAGGTGCTCCTTCCAGTGCTGTCGACAACACGCATGCCAGCGTATCGAACATTGCAGGACCGGTCAGGCCCTGTCATCGCTGGGTCAGGGCCCTGTGAATCTAAGTAACGAACATCGGCTCCTAATCTGTCTCCTCTCAGCTGGTTCTTATTGCAACCTGCATCTAGCAGTCCTTACCTCCTCGTCCTCCCAGTCACGGCCACAAATGTCGTCATCAGCAACTCATCAGCATCCGTCCAACATGAAGCAGCCCAAATGTCAACACGTGTACCCCACCCAGACTGTGGATAACACATTGTCTGAAGACCTCTTTGATGACAAATGCGGTTGGGGTCAGAAGGCATGTTATAAGATTCAAGAGGATGATTTAGTCTCTCTGACAGCCCATTTATGATGTCCATCATCGGAGGTGAAGGAAGCCGGTCAAATCGGCAAGAACAATCCCGGGCGTTCGGCACACGCCTTGCAGTGCCCCACCCCTTGCTTGAAGCCCGCAGCTTCTGGATGCAGAAAGTCAGACACCAAGTCCATGTGATGATGTTGATGAATTCGATCGACGACATGCGGATCCATCCTGGTCTTTTCCCGCAGATTTGCTTGCGAGCGCTTCATCAGTGGACGAGAGGAAGATATGGGGTTGTGTCCAATACGGGTCCCGCCACAAAAAGGAGAGGGCGGTTCGCAGACGTCCGCTGATAAATTCCGCCAGCCACGGTCAGCGCAAACGCCCGCTCTTTCGCTTATCGCCGTCAAAATGTCCAGTACCTCTCAAGCCTGGCCTTCTTTGAGCAAGCCTCTTGTTTCAATTCACCCACAGCGATGTCATATGCCGCCTTTGCCGTACACTCATAAGAAGAGCAAGACCTTAAGTGGTTAACCACCACCAACATGGCTAGTCACATGCACGAATGCATGAGTTAAATGGAGGGCACTTGGCCAAAAAAGGGCGCCATACCGACGGCCGGGCCTCCAACCACGTAGACACACCAAACCCTCTGTCTCCCGCCTCCTCCTCCTCCCGCCACCACCAAGCGTTCCTCAGCTGCCCAATCGGTCTCTCAGAAGTCCATCGATCAGAGGATCAGCCTACCGCTTCAGCCCTCCACCGACGCCCGAGTACCACCACCACCACCATAGACCCATCCTACCCTCTTCCACCTTTCCACCATTTTGACGACCTGCACGCCGTACAGCGGCCATTCTAGCATCCAGCCTTTGCTGTCTTCAGTTTTTGGGAGCAGAAGAAACAACATTTAAACCCAAAACATACCAAAGCCCAAAAGCCTGAAGTCCGGCATTGCCAGGCTTTTGGCCTTGGAAAATGTTGCCTTTCCGTCTGGTGGTCACAGAAGGGTTTCCGCCAAGGTCACAGCCCTCACCTGCTCCCAATACCAGAAATGCCGAGCAGGGCATTTCCTTTGCCAGCAAAAAACGTCCCTGCCCCTGGCCAGCCCACGTGTCATCTAAAATTTCAAGCGCGTTGTCTGCATCTTGTGATCCGAAAGTCATACTCACCACCGACACATGGACTAAGTAACACGGCCAAGGCCGCTATATCTCTGTGACAGCTCAATGGTGGAGCTGGTGGATGTCTCTGGCATGGGGGTGACGTGGCTCTGCATGCCTCGGCGCACACTCTTTCAAGAACCGCAGGGATGGTGCAGGGGCTCCTTTCCCCCAAGGACCTCTGTGTGCATCACGTGCCCAAGACACCAGGCCGTGTGAAATTAATCTCTGCCTTGGAGACCGTCCACCACACAGGGTCAGGAGCTGTGGACGGCTCTCAACAAAACGAGACCGAGCGCTGGCTGGGTGACAATAACCTTGAGAGCCAGGCAAGTGGTTTGCGATAACGGGCCGAAAACTGCGGCCGCCAACTTAAGAAGATCGGTAGGCTGGAGCACATCCCCTTGCCTGGCACATGTCATGAACCTTGTCGTCCAGAATTTCCTAAAGAGCTCTACCTGTCTGACTGGCCTGCTATGATGGCTCGAGGTCTGCGTTCGACTTCCCGCCGTCGCTACCCTGCTTCATCCCGCCTGGCTAGCGTTGCATCGTCAGCTTTCGGACCTCCCCGTCAGCCGACTCATTGTTGACGTGGCAACACGCTGGAATTCCACCCTCCACATGCTCCAGCGATTGTGGGAGCAGCGCAAGTGCCATCTACGCCAGGTAAAACGAAGTGACAACACTGCGCCTGACAAACAGCGGTGCGGACCTCGGGGTTCATGACCACCAGATGAGTGGAGCATGTGAAAGACTCTGCACCCTACCTTGCCAGTTTTGAATAAGTGCCACTCAAAATGTTTCAGATGCGGACGATGCCCTTTCAGCGATAGCATCTGTGGTGATCATAGTTCTGGAAGCGATCGTGGACACTCTGAAACATCAGGTCCCGCCAGCGACGGAGAGGAGACGGACACAGATGTCAGACACGACGGAGCCTATTTCTCTCTCTCCATCAAATTCACAAAAGGCCCTCCGACAGTTTTTCTCAATTTTATCGTCTTTATTAGCAGTCGCTCTCTTCAGGGTCCAGAGCTAGTGAGCAATGGCGGCACCACTCAGCTCTCATTGTGCATCACTGAAGCAAGTCAGGCTTGTGTTGAAGCTGTGGCCGGAGGCAGCGCGGAGGAGGAGAGGAGGTATTCCTAGAAATCACCGACGTCCCAGCCTGGAAAGAGGTTGGCGTGATTTGAGTGCAGATGAGAGATGAGTTGCTAGTGCCCCTCAACCCAGTAGGCTGTGGAACTCAAGGCTCCATCTCTCACATTGAGAGCTTGGATGCTCCATTTCCTCCAACATGATCCTCGCAATTAAGGCCATCCGAAAAGAACAACAGTTCTGGTGTCAACCCTCCTGGATTCCCCGAAGAAACAAAACAAAACTCGGCCACTTTCCCTTCCACCCACCAAAAGAGACGTAAAATGCAGGAAAAGGAAGACCTCTTGCTCGAGATAGATCAACTGGAGACATCATGTTTGCGTCACTTCACGGTTCTTCAAAAGTCACGGTGGAACAACACCAGCGACTTGACAGCAGTAGAGTTCCAAGTAGCCGTAGCGGCAGGCACGCAGCAGCACAGCCGCAAGAGTTTTGAGGCAGAATCAAATGGGGTGACCTCTGGCAATCTTTATTACCACCTAGTTCACACAACTAGCAAAAACGCAATGCAGGCCACAGATACAACAACCCAGCATACCCAGCTTCACACGACTCTAAGAGTAGCAGCGACTATCTTGCTCTCAACGAAGCCGATGTCTTTTTCTTGTATGTGTTTCCGGACGCAATAGACTCATCTTTCTGGGCTATCCAAAATGACGAATGGCCCGGAGCGGGCTCGCCACGCCCATAGAGGTGGTTGTCCTGCCAAGAGCCAAGGTCATATCTGAGCGGACCTTCTAGAGCACAGCCGGAGATCATTACAACAAACGCATCCGCTTTCCACAATTCATGTGATCGTTTGACTTTCATCAAGATGAATTCAGGCATGATCACGATAATGTTGTGGCCCCAATTGCCGAGGTCACCGATTAAGTTGCTAGGTCTACTTCAAATTCCTCTCCAAACAGAAATGGTCCTCTTGAAAGAATACTTTACTATTTTCTCTTCTTCTACAAAATGATCAGAGTCTAATCTGCAAAATTTTTTAATTCTCAATTCCCAACAGTTCATTTTGCTGGTTTGCTGTGGGAGACAAAAACACCAAGGTTTTTCATGACAAAACCATATCCCATTTACTCACTTCATCTTTAGAATTTTTCACATTCTGTCCAATGGTTTTGGTTCATGTTGCCCTCACAATTTTTAAACCAGTGCTGAGAAGTCATATTTATAAGTTTTTGGGTCATGTGCTGTGAGAATACAGCAATAATCATGGTCCTTGGAACAAAATTTGTGGCTTCTCTAAGTGCATTTTTCTCCTTCAACTAATTTTTTAACAGTGGCTGATAGAGTCATTTTTTACTAATTTTTGGGTCTGCTGCTTTGAAATGGAGCAATACTACAGGTCCTATACTAAAAAATGTTGTTTCTAAATAGGACATCTATGTCTTCACGCATCTGTCAAAATTGAGCTCATGGTTCATGTTTGTGAAATTTTTAGGGGCATTTTGCTGTGACAAGCCACTATACTAAAGGTCCTATTAAAAAAATGTTGTTTCTAACAGACAATTGTTCTTCCCACAATTGTCCAAAAGTGTCTCAAGGGTCCTGCTTTGAATTTTTGGAGGCATTTTGCTGTGCCTGCAGCTATACTACAGGTCCCATTCTTAAAATGTTGTTTCTTCTAACAGACATTTTGTCTTCACAATGGTCCAAGATCAGGGCAGCAAGGGGTGATGGTGCTGCAAAACAGGAATATGTAGGACACAGTTATGAATGGACACATATTGCAAAAGACTTGTTTTCTTGCGCAAGAACTTTAACATAGCATTTCAATCCCTTTATTGAGAGAGACAACCCATCTTAATACAATTAAAAAAAAAGCGAGAAACAAAGGACAATGTGGGATTTCCATCCGATTTTAAAAAACTGTTTTTCTAGAATTAAAGTACTAAAAAACTTGCATGTACAAAATACTTTTAAAAATAATTCCTCCTGAATTGTACAAGGAGGTACAGGAAAACTTGCAACCAGATGTAGGCGTTATTCGATCGACATGGAGCTACTGGACAGCACGGACAAGAACCAAAGCTACAAGACGACCCACCATTTCCATCCAGCACGTTGAGTAAATTGAGTAAAACAGAATGCCAATCATAAAGGGTCACCTTGGGTGTAACAGGCAGCGAAAATATCACCACCAGTATTTCCAAGTGAAGCTCAATTGGTCTACCACCACTCATACGGAGCAGGCAAGCGCAACACCTCCTCCTACCTGGCGTATTTGACTTGTTACTGCGGAAGTGCTGGATTTCTCACACTTCCGCTCTCTGCTTTCATCAACGACAGTTTTCTCACTTGCTGCACATCAGGGCATTTTAACCTGCGTGTTTAAAAGATGACGGAACCGCCAGCCCTGGGCTTCCTCACCGCCCCCACTGTAACTCCGCCCAGGGTCATGGCCTGTTCCCAGACAGGTAGAAAAGTCAATGCGTCCAGTGAAACTAAAATGGTGGTTGAAAGCCCCCTTTTTCGGGCCCTTTTTTTTTAAATTTTTGGGAGTTTATGCGGGGTTTTGGGGGCTCTTTCTGGGGCCCCCAGGAAAAGGTAAAAGTCAAGGGCCCTTAAACTAAAATGGTGGTTGAAAAACCCCTTTTTTCCGGCACTTTTTTAAATCTGGGGGTTATGGGGTTTTGGGGGCTCAGGGCCTGTGGCCCGGGGAAGGTATAGTCAATGCCCCGGAAAAAATTTAAAATGGGGTTAAAAGCCCTCCTTTTTCCAGCATTTTTTTTAAATCTGGGGGTTATGCAGGTTTGGGGCCCCATGCTGTGGCCCAGGACGGGGTATTTCAATGCCCAATTTAAACAAAAAAGGGTGGTTAAAAGGGACCCCTTTTTTCCCCGGAAATTTTTTTAAATGTGGGGGTATGACGGTTTGGGGTAATGCGGGCCCCAGGACAGGTATAGCCCAAAGTCCATTTAAACAAAAATTTGGTGGGGGGGGAAAGAACTCCTTTTTCCGGCACTTTTAAATCGGGGGGCCCATGCGGGTTTGGGGGCTCATCTGCTTTCCCGGGGACAGGAAAATTCAATGTCCAGTTCAAGAAAATTTGATGGTTAAAAATCTTTACTCCCCTTCTGGCATTTTTAAATTGTGGGTGATGCGGGTTTTAAGGGTCATGCTGTGGTACAAGACAGGGATAGTGAATGGTGTGTGTTTTTTTTTCTGTGGTTTTAAAACCAAAGTGTGTTGCTAAGATGTAGCAGGTATCCTTTTTGACTGTTGTGGATGTTAATTCCGCTTCTCCAGCCCTGTTTGGGTGTAAGAATGAAGGTGTTGTTGCTCCCCCATAGAACTTTAATGGTCATCGCTCGTAATCGACTGCTCACTATCGAAAACCTTATCGATGGTGGCCGACTATAGACTATCGCCCGATGTTGATAGCCAACGTAATCGCTCAACACTAATTATTAACAAAGAGAGAGAGAAAGAAACATGTTTTAGATTCCCCTGGCTGTATCACCTGGTTTAACAAAGCTGCAGGTATGTTAAAAGGGTATTCTCACTACACTGATTAGTTGTAAACATGTAGCTAAGGGTAAATAAAGACTATTACCACATATATTGTTGTTCTGATTTTGCTTTATTTCAGTGCTACAGCGGTTCGTATCCCCTGCTCGTGTACACAAGCTTCCTAACCATCTCTCTCTGCTCTAGCAGCCCTGGCCAGGATGATGATGTCACTCCCTGCTGTGTTTTATAGGTAGCACAAGAGCTTTTTCATGTTTCTTACTGACAAACTTTATCCCTTTAGAGCTCTGTGACCATCTGCCCTGCAGTTTAGACTCCACCATCACCAATGTATTTCTAACAGGCTTAGCTAGGAATAGCAGAGCTGATATGTCAATCACTGCATGGGAATGGTACACAGGCTGAAAAGGAAGTGAGAACCTGAAGCTGGTTGTGAAGAGCAGGCTCTGTGAAGCATCATGGTAAGAGCACCTGTTTAAGGTTGTATCCTCCATTGAAATCAGGTTTTGTTTTTCCTCAGTGCAACTGTAAAATTGAGGAGCTTTTTAAAGCATTTTAAATACTTTTGGAATTATGCATGTTGTTTTTCACATATAAAGTATTTTCTTGTTATGTTTTATTGCTTCATTTCCATGTGTAATGGGTTCTTGCAATTCATGTTGTTTTCTATATAGTTGTTATTAAATTGTGTTTTTTGAAGCTGTACTATACTTTATTTTAATACTTATGACTAAGGTACTGCATTTACTGTATTTGAGGTGCACTCTACTATGCATTTGCTCTTTCTGGTGTTTATATAGTGGTTTTTGTGACATGTTAACATTTCTGTGCTGCCCGACTTAGGCTGGAGTCACATTATGTTAAGACTTTCCATCAGGAGAACCCTGTAGGGATACAATGGGATACATTGCTTGCTCCTAGAAGCAAAGCTCCAATGCTGTCTGAATTTGAAGGTGTAGCAAAACAATTTACACGAAAATGTAAGGGCAGCTATTCATGACCTCAAGCTACAGAAACGCTGGATGATGCAACTAGACAATGACCCAAAGCACATTAGTAAACACACGTAAGAATGAATGAAAACTAAGAAGATTTGTGGCGTGGAGTGGCTTAACGCTGTCAAGATGCTGTGGCTAAGAAGGGCTGTGCGCACAGGTATTCTAGAAATTTTAAATTGAAACACATTCCTAAATTTCTTCTCAATGTTGTGTTTGAATTTTAGTTTAGTACA
>JAODAL010024744.1:0-59947 GCA_025379985.1 Phyllomedusa bahiana | reverse complement strand
CAGAATAGGGGAAAGCACCTACCGGACTCTGGGGTCTCATTTTCTTTACAATTTTATTTAGGCGCCATTTAGGTTTGCAGACACCCTGGGTGCTAAAACTTAATAAACTCCCCGAAAAATACCCCATATTGGAAACTACACCCCTTAAGGAATATATCCAGGGGTGCAGTGTGTATACCGACCCCACAGGTGTTTCACAAATTTTTTTAGCGTTAGGCTCTGAAAATAAAAATACTATTTTTTTTTCCCAACAATCTGCAATTTTAACTGAAAATGTTTAATTTTTACATGGAATCCTGGAAAAAAGGCATTCCAAATTTTGTTACGCAATTTCTTCCAAGTTCAGCAATACCCTACATGTGTGTGTAAACTGCTGTTTGGGCGCATGGCAGGGTGTACAAGGGAGGGAGCGCTATTTGGCTTTTGGAACGCAGATTTTGGTGGGACCATGTTGCATTTGCAAAGCCCCCAAAGTACCAGAACAAGTGAAATCTTCAAGAAGTTGCCTCATTTTGGATTCAACACCCCTCATGGATCTCATCTAGGGGTGTATTGTGCATTTTGGATGTACAGGTTTCCATAGTTTTTTTAGCATTGTGCCATGAAAATGGGGGAGGGGGGGAACGCAGTTCCGCCATTGTTTTTTGGGCTTCATTTTTACAGTGTTTGCCGTATTGGATAAATGACAGGATAACTTTACTATATGGTTCGGTACAATTGCAAGGATATAAGTTTTATATGTTTTTTTTAGGTTTTATTACTTTTACACAATAGAAATGCGTTCATAAAAAATTGCATTTTTATGTTGTCATAGTCTGATAGCCATAACTTTTTTATTTTTCTGTATACTGAGCTGATTATGGGCTTATTTCTTGTGGGATGAGTTGATTTTTTTATTGGTACCATTATGAGGGGCATATGATGCGTTGATCAGTTTTTATTAAGGTTTTTGTGAGGTGTTTGAAACAAAATACAGCATTCCTGGTAGTGTTTTTTTATTTTTTACAGCAGTCACTGTGCAGTATAATTGACATGCTAGTTTACTCAGCAAGTCAATACAATTACAGCGATACCCAATTTGTATATTTTTTAATGTTTAACTGCTTTTACACAATAAAAACACTTTTATTCAAAAGGGAAAACACGTTTTTGCATCGCCGCAGTCTGAGAGTCATAACATTTTTATTTTTCTGTGTATGGAGCTGTATAGCAGCTTTTTTCTTGTGGGATGAGTTGATGTTTTTATTGGTATCATTTTTGGGGGGACAAGGCTTTTTGATTGCTTTTAAATCAGTTTTTTGGAAGGCATGGTGAAGAAAATACTGAAATCCTAGTAGTGTTTCTTATTTTTATTTTTAACAGCGCTCACTGTGCAGTATCCGTGACAAGTTAGTTTTACTACCTAGGTCGAGACGATTATGGCGGTACCCAATTTATATAGTTCTTTTTATGTGGAAGTACTTTTTTTTTTAAAAAAGTGTTTTTTTGTGTGTAAAACAATACTTATTCATCGCTATCTTCTAATAACCGTAACTTTTTTATTTTTATGTATATAGAGCTGTGTAAGGACTTTTTTGGTGGGTTGAACTGATGTTTTAATTGCCACCACTTTTGTGTTTATATGAGCTTTTGATCCCTTTTTATTCCATTTTATGTGCTGCAGGATGAACAAAAATCCCAATTCTTTTTACAGCATTCACCATACGGGTTAAATAACATGACATATTTATAGGGTGGGTCGTTACACACACGGCGATACCAAATATGGGTGCTTTTATTTATTTTTGATCCTTTTGGGGGGCGATTGGCGTTTGTAAAGGGGAAAAGGGCGGTGTACCTGTTTTTTATTATATTTTTTTGTGTTTTACTTTTTTACACTTTTTTTTTTTTTACTTTTCACCCTTTTTTTTTCACTTTCCCCAGAGGGGAATTGTATGAGCGATATTCAAATCGCTCATACAAGAGGAGACCTGCACACAGCTATACTGCTGTGTACTGGTCGCCATGGTGACCGTCAATCACCATGCCCTCAATGCATTGCAGGCATGGTGATATCACCAGACAACGTGAAATCGAAGGGTTAATCACCCACGGCCAGAGCTCCCTCTGGCAGTGGAGGATGCGGCATGATGTCAGCGGTAATATACCGCTGGTTCAATGCCGCGATCTTGCGAGCGCCGCTTGTGAGCTTGCAAGATCGCCATGACGTACCCATACGTCAATTTGCGGGAACCCCTTCCTGACCTTGACGTATAGGTATGTCAAATGTCGGTAAGGGGTTAAAATGTTATTGAGTGTCCAAAAGGTAATTTTTGCTGCTTTGTGGTACAGCTATTGCATAATACACCGTTAGCAAATCTCTTATAGAAAAAAATCTATAGTGGTTGCTTGTTGAACGTTTGAGTGGCCAAAAGTTCATTTTTCCGCCTTTGGGGATACAGTTCTTGCATAACAGACCATTAACAAATCTCCCATAGAAAGAAATCCATTTCAAATACTGTTTGCTTGCAGCAAATTATTCGTATTGAAGAAAATTTCATTTTTCCACTTTTGGGGGTACAGTTCTTGAATAAACAGACCGTTACCAAATCTCCCATAGAAAGAAATGTATTTGAAATTGTGGTTGTTTGCTGTAAATTATTCTGATTGAAGAAAAATTAATTTTTGCAGTTTTGGGGGTTCAGTAATTGTATAACACACCATCTCCACATCTCCTATACAAACAAATATATTTTGTGGAGAAAAGTTCATTTTTGGCAGTTTTGGGGGTGAAATACCTTTCAAATATACTGTGTGTTATTGTCATACAGATATATATCCAGGAAATAGAGTTCTCTCTGTTGCTAAATCTTACTCAATGCCAAAAAGTGTAATTTTGCCAGATTTTAAGTCCACATAATGCTGAAATATACCAGTGTGCTATTGTGATCCACATATACAGTGGGGGGGGAAAAATATTTAGTCAGCCACCAATTCTGCAAGTTCTCTCTCTTAAAAAGATGAGAGAGACCTGTAACTGATATCATAGGTAGACCTCAACTAAGAGAGACAAAATGAGAAAACAAATCCCGAAATTGCTAATTAGGGTGGAAAATAAGTTTTTGGTCAATAACAAAAGCTCATCTCAATACTTTGTTATATATCCTTTGTTGGTAATGACAGAGGTCAAACATTTTCTGTAAGTCTTCACAAGGTTGGCACACGCTGTTGCTGGTATGTTGGCCCATTCCTCCATGCAGATCTCCTCTAGAGCAGTGATGTTTTGGGGCGGTCACTGGGCAACACGGACTTTCAACTTCCTCCAAAGGTTTTCTATGGGATTGAGATCTGGAGATTGGCTAGGCCAATCCAGGAGCTTGAAATGCTTCTTACGAAGCCACTCCTTCATTGCCCTGGCGGTGTGTTTGGGATCATTGTCATGCTGAAAGACCCAGCCATGTTTTATCTTCAATGCCCTTGCTGATGGAAGGAGGTTTGCACTCAAAATCTCATGATACATGGCCCTATTCATTTTACAATGTACACGGATAAACAGCCCCAAAGCATGATGTTGCCACCCCATGGTTCACAGTAGGTATAGTGTTCTTTGGCTGCAACTCAGCCTTCTTTCTCCTCCAAACATGACGAGTTGTGTTTCCACCAAACAGTTCTACTTTGGTTTCATCTGGCCACATGACATTCTCCCAATACTCTTCTGGATCATCCAAATGCTCTCTAGCAAACTTCAGACGGGCCGGGACATGCACTGGCTTCAGCAGGGGGCACGTCTAGCACTGCAGGAGCTGAGTCCCTGGCGGCATAGTGTATTACTGATGGTAGCCTTTCTTGCGTTGGTCCCAGCTTTCTGCAGGTTATTCAGAAAGTCCCCCCGTGTGTTTATGAGATTTTTCCTCATGGTTCTTGTGATCATTTTGACTCCACGGGGTGAGATCTTGTGTGGAGACCCAGATCCAGGGAGATTATCCGTGGTCTTGTATGTCTTCCATATTCTAATTATTGTACCCACAGTTGATTTATTGATACCAAGCTGCTATCCAAATGCAGATACAGTCGTCCCAGCCTGGTGCAGGGCTACAATTTTGTTTCTGGTGTCCTTCGACAGCTCTTTGGTCTTCACCATAGTGGAGTTTGGAGTGTGACTGTTTGAGGTTGTGGCACATGGCAACTGTCAGGAGCCCCATTTCACTTTTCGGACCAGGGCCCAAGAGCTTGAACTTGTGTGTCTGTTTGTAAGCTTTGTACATGTGATATATGTGGTGGCAGCAAGAACATCCCAATGGGGAACATGGAGTTTCAGCTGGCAGGGGCATAGTTAAAGGGGGTGCAGTAGCATAGCAGCCGCTACAGGACTCTGCATCCTGAGGGGGCCCAAAAGCCCCTTTGACACATAAGAAGACACGGGTATTGGAAATGGCACATGGTAACTGGCATGGGGTGCCAATAGAGCAGTATGGGCAGTACTCCTGTCAGGGACTCTGATCAAAAAGGGGCCCACTGATATGTTAAAAAATTCATCTTACCTCAGTCCTGTTTTCTTGGTTTCACTTTGATTTCAGGGGTGTGTTTACTGGCTCCTACTAGGCTGCAGTAGAAGCCAGGTCTGTAGCTATAGTGACCAGATCTGGCAGCCTATCAGGAGAGATCAAACAGGTCTGTAGCTATAGTGACCTGAGGAGCTGATGTAGCCCATACAAGAGGGGATATCTAGGAATAGGTAGGACACTGTTAATGGACACATACTGCAAAGTGACTTGTTTTTGCAAGATGTTTAACATAAAATGCAATCCTTGTAGTTAGAAAACCCATTTAATAGATGACTTGTGGCAGCCCTGGTAATGGGGGGGCCAATTCACTTTGTGTACCAGGGCCCAAGAACTTGAATTTATGCCTCTGCAGGCTGGACTAGATAAGACGTCGGTATCATTGGTGCATAAGTGCTGTGGAATATGTTGCCGCTTTATAAATAAAGATTCACAATTTTTTGGTTAATAAAAGTTTCTTGGTTAAAAAAAAAAAAAAAAAGAAAGAAAGATTATTATTAAGATAGTCATTGGTGACAGCAAAAACATGCCAATGGGGAACATGGAGGTCCTGCTTCAAAAAGATTAGGTGCCAGTACCATTGTTGGCAAGGAGAACATGCCAATGCGGAACCTATACAGGTGATAAGAACCTGTAATTACCATACAGAAGAGTCAACTGCATATGTGGAACAACTTAGTAAATAAAATTTGCCTCTTAAAGTGACAGAAAAAAATTGAGAGGCTAAAATACTTAAGTCCTTTCAATGGCTAACTGAAAAGATGAGGACAGCTTGCAAGCAGGGGCATAGCTATAGCAGGTGCCGCGGACTAGATTAGATGGCAGTACCATTGGTGGCAGCGAGATCATGGCATTGGGGAACATGGAGGTTCCGGTTCGACAAGATTAGGCAATGGACAACAGCGAGGTTCCGTTTCGACAAGATTAGACGGCAGTACCATTGGTGGCAGTGAAAACATGCCAATGAGGAACCTCTACAGGTCGGTAAAAGTTGTAATTAAAATCCATAATAGTAAACTGGATACATGGAACAACGTAGTGAAGAAAATTGGCCTCAAAGAGTGACAGAAAAAATTGAGAGACTAAAATACTAAATTCATTTCAATGGCTAACTGAAAAGATGAGTTATGTCAGTGATGTCAGTCATCACCCCGCCAGCTATGCTGAATGTGCCTTCCGAGATAACGCTGGCTGCTGGGCAGGATAAAACGTCTATGGCGTGTCAAGCAAGCTCAGGCCATTCATCCAGATTGGACACCCAGAAGTTGAATAGGTCCGGACTAAGTCCAAAACCAGCACTTACGGTTCCGGCACCAATATGTGAGGAGGTGCAAAGCAGGAGCTCCGTCTCGCCGGGACATAACTTGCTCACTAACTGCGATCTAACCGGCAATAACTCGGTCCCTGGGTGCGGGGATGCAGCCCTGAACAGCTCTGTGGTGCATGGCAGGAGCGTAGGAAGATCTCTCAGCTGCTAATGACTGAGGAAGTGCAGCTCCAGCAGCCCAGTACGTGACTCCTCACCACCTCTCATGGGGAGCGAGAGACACAGGAGTCAAGCAGTCACCTGCAGAGTATAGTGGGGCTGAGCGAGTGCCTGCCGGTCTTAACCCCAGGCACTTCATCAGAAAAGGCAGCCGCCTGAGTCCTGCCCCTGGGAGATAAGTCACCAGTGTGCTGCAGGACGGCAGTAACTGCAGGGAGAGCCTTGGTTTCACTTCAGTGCCCCCAGTCAGCCTTGGCTTTCAGGAGTGAAGCCTTGATAAGAGGGAGACAGAGGAAGTTGGGGGCAGGGGCACAGACAGAAACCTGTGTGCTCCACACTCCATTAGCTGACCACCTCCCATGGTCTAAGTGCTTGCCCCTTCTCCCACTACCGCAAGAGGTCTGATAACAGAACTTTCTAAGCCAGTTACTGTCGGTGCTACTAATAAACAACATAAAGTAAACAGCCCAACAAGTGACACTTCATTCTAAAACAGCTGGGGTGCTCAATAATCAGTCAGCATTTACCTGGGACTGCAGCTTGAAACACCTCCTCTCCCCAGGATCACCAAACAGTTAATCCTGCAATCACCAAACTACAGGACTCATTTCTTTCTCAAACTGTGTTGTTAGTGACTTCTAGTGGTGGAAACGTGTACTGCACCTCTCAGAGTGCTATATTGCTACAGAACAATAACTGTCACCATAATCTCTTCTACCGAATGGACCGTTTTGTCCAGAATATGGGCAAGACCAGAGCTAACAAAGGACCAAAAGCTCCAAAACTTGACCAAACTTGACCAAACCCTCACTGAAAGTACTCAGCCCGTTGAAAGTATGGACACTGGCAACACAATATCCACCCTCACAGTCTCCCCCGATTCCTGTCCTACTTCCGCACTCTAGCGCTAACGTGGTATCTAGGGCTGACGTGGTATCTACCTCTCATGGCGAAGTGCCACCTCTTAAAAATTATGACCTTCCCGAAGCTCCTTTATCTTCTACAGACAATTCCATTGCTCCTAAAGCACAAGGATATAACAAGTCTTCAATCCTCCTTCTCATCCTTCCTTTGGAATAAACGTCGCCCCTGTATCGCCCTCACTAAACTAATGCTACCAAAAGATGAAGGGGGCCTGAATCTCCCAGATCTACTGGTATACAATCTGGGCAGTTTGCTAAGACACAGTGTGGACTGGATCAAAAATACTTCCAGATACTCTTTCTTTTTTTTTTTTTTTTTTTATATGTTTTTATTGAGTTCCAATGCTCAATAAGACAGCAATATCAGGTTCCATGGCAGACAACGCACTTAAGATTTTTAAGGTCTAACTCACAATGATGTGCCTACAATCAATACCTTAAGCTCGGTAAAACAGACAAATTAGCTCCCCTTTACCCATGCCGTAGGTTACCCCCCCATCGGTTCACACCCCCCTCGGCACAATTTATTATCTTCAGGTGCCAGGAGTCGATCCCCGAATGTCCCTTCTGCCACTACTGACAGTGGGCGGTAGTGCAAAATCATCTGGCCCAGTCGTCAGACACCACGGGAATCATATTAGAATAGAAACCGTGGAATTGAAGGTAAAGTGGGTGTTTGGTCCCTTGTTGTGCATTAACACAAGTCAACATACTCTTGGGGTGTCACCCGCCATTTCCCTGGCCAAATACCACATTGTAGCCCGAAAACATGAGATTAGTTTGTCCTTCGTATCTGAGGAGAGGGTCTCAATATATGCGCCACAATGACGTAAGAACTTCTTAACTCTAAGCTCTTTGTGCTGCACTGCCTCTATCCAATCCATCTAGAACAAGAATGAGAGTTTCTCATGAAACAGCGCAGCAGAAGGGCCGGTAGGAAGAAGCCAAACTTGCAGTATGGCTTTACGCGCCCCAGCTGCCAGTATGTGTAGGAGTCTGGTCATTCCTTTAGTATGGTTTCATTTTGTCGTGTCCATATGACCAAACAGGGCCCACGCCGCGCTTTCTACAAAGAAGGGGAGAATGTGTTGTCTTTCCAAAATTCCCTGATCACCGGACATTCCCACATGCAGTGGTACAGGTCGGCCCCAGAGGAGGCGCGCTTAAAGCATTCGTCAGTTGGGTATTTACCCATCCTGTTCCCCTTGACAGGGGTAAGGTATGCGTTATGTGCTATTTTGAGATACATTTCTATGTATTTGGCAGAGGGGAGAAACCAGTGTGCATCCCCTAGGGCCACCAGCACCACTCCAGGCATCAACGAGACATCCCTGGATTCCCATCTTTCTAGGCTCAAAGTGGTAGTTTCATAGTTGATGTCTTCCAATAAGTACTCATATATTCTGGAAAGATGTGATTTTCTAGATGGGGGTGTGATAAGGACCCAGTCAAAGTCTGAGTCCTAGTCACTCTCCAACAAGCCCGAGATCACTTTTTGCACATAGCTCACTAATTGTAAATGATTAAAAAAGGGAATCTCTAAGTCCGGGTATTGCTGCAGTTCAGTGAGTGTGAAGGGTTCCCTGGTGTCTGTGTTAACAAACCTGCAAATTTCTTGCAGAACTCTCTGATGCCACTCGGCAAATACCCTCTGTGGGGTCCCCTCTTGAAAACATGGTTTTGGTAAAGAGATAAAGACAGCAATTGATCCGGGTTTAGGTGATTCAGTTGCCTAATTTTGCGCCACGCGCGCCAGATTGGCATAAGAAGAAGGTTTTCCTTAATTGCCTCTAAAAGTCAGGATTAGGAGGCATCTTTCTGATGCCATTAGAGAAGGATGCTTTAAATGTTCAAACGTTTCCAAACATTTTCAAGAGATACATATTGGCACAAATAATAGATGAAGGAGTTCAGATGGTAGCAAAAAGAAAGCCAACACTATAAGAGACAATAGTATCCTCTAGCAGTTTTTTTCCACTAGAAAAAAAGTGACATAAACATAGTTAACTTTAAAAGTTTTTTTTGCTTGCCGGAAAAAAATACATGCAGGATTGGTAAATACACAAAAAAAAACTTGACAGCTTTACGGAATGTGTTAATGGGACAAGCCAATACTATGAGGATTAACACATTTATTAAACGTGACTCTTACCGGACTGTTAATCAGATAATACACTGTACGAGCTTGTGAATAAGTTTAATGTGGTGAAGCAACAATACGAAAAAATTCAGAACACGAATAGCAGAACCAGTTGGGCGACATTAAAAGAGAAAGCAGCACGTCATTTAGGTGCAAGCAGAGACACATATCATAGGAACATGCTGGCTCCACAGAGAATTTTATTTATTTATGGCAGATATAAAGGGTACAGAAACCCCAGCCGAGGAGGTGACGGGAGACATGCTGTCCCGCATACGTGGGGGGGGCCCCTTTTTGGATATGTTGAACTAGAGTCCAGGTCTTCCAGGGCTCCTAACTGGCTTATAACACAGTGAACTCGACCTGTCTTGACAAATATAAAAATTGTTTAAGCACGGTAAAAATATTATTTACGTTTTGTATAGTTTACAACAACAACAAAAAAAGAGAAAAAAAAAAAAAAGAGCTCATACCCGCCGAGCCTGAAACGCTGGTTGTTTATTCATATCTGTCTTTGTACCTTGCAACACTGGTAATTAAGCAAATAAATTTACTTTTCTTGCGCACTTACATACCGAGCTGGTTCCTGTCCATCTTGTGCTATATTGTGAGTTAGCGTAAAGAAATCTTACTATTTCCTATATTATGTTTTTTATTATTGTATGTCGCAATTTTGAGAAGTATAGTGTTTAGTCTCCATCTAGGGTCGGAGACTGGCATCGCCGGTTTCATGGCTCGCGACAGATGAGTCCAGATGGATATTAAAATGGGGTACTAAACCCGCAGGATGAATATCCTGCAGGATATTTCTTATCACTGTAAAATCTGCAGTTTACATTGATGTTATAGTGTAATCATGGCAATAGATGTTCTTCATGCACATGTAAACTTTCTTTATTTTTTAGAAATTTTAAAGATATGAATGCATGGAGTGGAAAGTGGGAGGAGTTTTTCTTCCTCCTGATCATGTGACCTTCAAACTTCCTTTAAATAGGTAGTTTTTATTAATGTCAGTTAGACTACGATTAAGGACACTTTGTTCCGAAACGCGTCAGTCTATTGGTCGCATAAGATCTACCATGCTGCACTAAAGTGTAGCTGTCCATGCATTTGATGTGTTACCATCGATCGTGATTTTACTGGATTAATAATAATGTTGGACGTATTATTTCCATTCCGCCTGGTGTCCTGGAGGAAGCTGGCTAACTATTTTTTTCAAGTTGCTTTCCTCAAGGTGTTGACTCCACCTGGCCGTGCTCCCAGATCCAGAGCGGTGAATGCATACGGGTGAGCTGAAATCCATTTTTGTTTCCTTAATTGCAAGTAGCAGTTTATCATGTGCCATTTGAAGGAAAGTTAATCAAGGTTGGTCACATGGCAAAAACATTCTGGTCCAGTCTCTGTTTTGTGTGAAGAAAGTAGGTGTTTTGCACCGATCTGTTATAAATAATCGTCCTGTGCTCTAAATTGAATATTTTGATGTGGGGAAAGGTCCTCCCATTTGATTTGCGATGTGGTGACAGTAATGTGGCATTGTGGATGCGTGCCCGCCTTCCATTCCATATGGACGTTCGATAGAGCTGAAAATTAGCCTCTCCTCTTTTGACTTAAGATATATGGGTAGCATGTGGAATCTATACAACAAGCGTGGAAACTCCACCATCTTTATCAAATTTGCAATGCCATAAAGAGAAATTTGAAGTGTATAGCCAGCGCATTTGGTGTGTCCTGAAGTTTTGCTATATATTTAGCTAGGTTGTCCTGATATATGTGATTAGGGTGCCTAGTGAGCCAGATCCCCGATGTTATTAGGAGAGAGCCTGTTTGCCATTTAATAGGGTAAGTGATAGTCCAGGGTGGTCTGGCCGGTCAGGATCAGGCCTTCGCTCTTGTCCACATTGATTTTGTAGCCCATTAGATTTCCAGCCTCCTGTATGCCATTTAATAGGGGTGACAGGGTGATTTACTACTTGGTTCGAAGGCACAAAGAGCAGCAGGAGTCGTCGCCGCATATCCGGATACCTTCAATTCCAGCACAGTTCTGTATTCCTGGATAATATAGTGATTCAAAATGTGGTAAAAGCGACGGTCCCCAGGGCAATAGTTAAATAATATTGAGACAAAGGGGCAAAACTGTTTAGTGGCCCTAAACAAATCAATAAGTGGAGAGACATGCCCATTGACCAGAAGCGAAGTCATGGAGTTAGTTTGTATGTTATCCAAAAAGCTGGAAAACAAATCCCCAAATCCCCTTTCCACCAGCGCTGCGTTCAGATATGGCCAAGATACTATTGAACTGTCCGTTTCAACAGCGTCAAGGCTTAAAGCAATTGAGCTGTTGGGTGCCATGACTAGTGTGTGAGCGATTGCGTTGGCTATGTGAACGATCGATAGCGAATAGTCAGGGCCGCAATCCTAAGGGTTTTTCGATAGTGAGCATCGATTAAGCGGCTATGACCATTAAAGTTCAATGGGGGAGAGCAAGCAACACCTTTCATTAATACCCCCAAACAGAAGGCAGGAGAAGCTGAAATTAACATCCACCAACAGTCAAATGGATACGTGCTACCTTCTTAGGTGGCAACAACACTTTTAGGTATACAAGTCACAGAAAAAAAGTCCACTAGACCATTTACTATCCCTGTCTTGAACCTTACAGCCTGACCCTTAACCTGCATCACCCACAAATTAAAAAGTGTGCCAGAAGCAGTATGATTAGAAACCATCCATGTTACTTAGGAATTGTCAGAACATTGAATATCCCTGTCCTGAACGCAGCATGAGCCCCAAACCTGCATGACCCCCACACTTAAAAAGTGCCGCAAAAAGGAGTCTTTCAACCACCATTTTTAGTTGAATGGAACATTTGAAACTAAACCTGCCTGGGGCCACATGCAAGAGCCCCAAACACTTAATTTCCCCCCCCTGCATCCGACCCCACAATTAAAAAGTGCCGGAAAAAGGAGTCCCTTTCCAACACCATTTAGTTTCACACTGGACATTGACTATACCTGTCCTGGCCCACAGCATGAGCCCCAAACCTGCTGACCCCCTACATTTTAAAAAGTGCCGAAAAAGGAGTCTTTCAACACCATTTTAGTTTTTCACTGGACATATGACTATACTTCCTGGGCCCACAGCAAGAGCCCCAAACCTGCAAGGACCCCACCCCACATTTAACCCTTAAACGACCGCGCACCCGTCTTTTATGACGGCGTCCGGTTGCGTGTCTTTCGTTACTCTCAGCGCCGTCTTTTGACGTCTTCTGCAGACATCGGGTTTGCGGCGGCCCTGGCGCCACAGCTGCGCTAGGATCGGGCTGAAACTACACAGCCCCAATCCCAAGCAATCTCCTGCAGGCATCGGGGAGCGGAGAAACCTCCGCAACCCGATGCATTAACCCTTTGATTGCGGCGGTGAGCGTTATCCGCAAGCGCAAACAAAGGGATCCCCCTGCTCTGTCGGGTGATCGTACCGCCCGTGTCCCCCGAAGAGCTCAGGGACCCTGGCTGCCACAGTCCAGCTTCTGGGGACCTATGCATGCCCCCGAGTGTGTCCTGTTTAAGAAGCCATTGAGTAGGATGCACTGTGTGCTGTCCCTAATCACGTAGCCTGTGTCAGACTGACACATGATTAGGCATGTCTTAGCATATATGAATATGCTTAATACATTACTAAAGTGTAAAAAAAAAAAATAAAAAAAAATGTTAAAACAGTTCTCCCTTCAAGGGAGTCAAAAAAAAAGTAGCAAAAAAACATAAAAAGTGTAAAAAAAAAGAGAATAAAAAAAAATATATAATAAAATAAAAATAAATATTTAATAAAAAATAATTGTACATAAATTACACGCCCAAAAAACCTACACATATTTGGTATCCACGACACCCGTAATAACCTGTAGAATTAATCTAGACAGTTATTATGTGTGAAATGTGAATGATGTAAAAAAAAAAATAAAAAAAACAAAAAAAAAATTTTGTAAAAAAAATAAAAAAAAAAATACTGCAATTATTCTATGAATTGTACTTAAAACTAATCCCCTTATAAAGTAGCAACTTTCTCGAATAAAACGAGGGCCTCCATCCAACTGCGTCATTGAAAAAATAAAAAAGGTACAGACCTGTTTAAACGTCGAAGGAGGGCCAAACTAAAAAAATTTCTGGTCCAATAACTAAACTTTTCAGCCGTTTCGGGCTTAAGGGAGTTAAAAAGTGCGGAAAAAAGGGAGTCTTGTCAACCACCATTATAGATTCACAGGACATTGTACTATACCTGTCCTGGGCCACCAGCATGAGCCCCAAACCTGCGATGACCTACCCCCACATTAAAAAGATCCTGAAAAGGAGTCTTTCAACCACCATTTATGTTAGTTTTCATCTACTGGACATTGACTATACCTGATCCCTGGGCCCAGCATAGCGCCAAACCTGCATGACCCCCCACATTTAAAAAGTGCCAGGAAAAAGGAGACATTCGAACCCAGCCATTTTAATGTGGAACAGGGAATTGACTATACCACCTTGTACCCTTGGCCACAGCTATGAGCCCCAAACCTGCAATGGACCCCCACATTGGGTAAAATGTGCCCCGCCGGAAAAAGGAGTCTTTCAAACCAACATTTTAGGGTTCACTGTGACATTGACTTATAACCTGTCCTTGGGCACATGCATGAGCCCCAAACCAGCATGACCCCCCACCGTTTAAAAGAGTGCCGTAAAAAAAGGAGTCTTTCAACCAACCATTTTTAGTTGAACTGGACATTGACTATACCTGTTCCCTGGGCCACAGCATGACCCAGTGTCGAGTTACAGGTGGGAGCGGTAAGCCCAGGCTGGCGTCCCCATCTATTAGACAACGCAGGATAAAAAGACCCTGGATGACCGCATGCAATCGAAAACAGTCGTGCAGAAGCATAGAGTGGCGTGAAGCGAATGTGGGAGCACTCCAGCCTTCCTGGGCTGTACACATTCAATACCTGGGTAGCGCTTTGGCCGCCTCCCGTATGAGAGTGGACCAATTGAGCTGTCACTTTTGAAATACTGGTTTAACGCTCCTGTTACACCCAGGTGCCCTTTATCTTGGCAATCTTTTTCCATTTTACTCAACGTGCAGGAAGGAAATGTCTCTGGAGACTTTGTCTACGACTGTCCGTGCCTCCATACACCATGTCCAGCCTGAATAACCTACATGCTGGTTCAAGTTTCCTGTACCTCCCTCTTACAATTCAGAGGAATTTTTTTAACAGCTATTTTTGTGTACATGCAAGTTTTTTAGTACTTAAATTCTAGAAAACACATTTTTAAATATGATGGAATCCCTCCATGTTCTTTTGTATTTCTCTTTTTTCCATTGTATTAAATGGTGGTTTGTCTCCAATACAAGGGAAATATTTGATAGCTATGTTAAAGATCCTTGCAAAAACAAGTCATTTTTGCAATATTGTTCCATTAACAGGTCCTACCAATTCCTGTTTCTGACAGCCAACCAACACCCTTGACCATCTTGACAATTGTGAAAAATGGCCAACTAGAACCACATTTCTGTTACAAAGGACCATTATTATTTGCTGTATCATCACAGCTACAATGGCCCCAAAAAATTTATAAATATGACATCTCAGCCACTATTAAAAATGTGATGGAATAAAAAACCATCTTAGAAGCCACCTTGACTGGGTCCAAAGGACCATAAATAAAAAGTGTATCACACATCAACATGACCCCGAAAAAATTATAAATATGACTTCTCTAGCCAATATTAAAAAATTGTGTAGGGAGAAATCCACTTGTAAGTCACATTTCTGTTCCAAATGGTGGGGGGTGGGGTACCATGATTATTGCTGATCTCAGCAGCAACATGACCTCAAAAAAAACCATTGGACAATGCAAAACTTCCTTAAATAAAGTGATAAATGGAATACGTGTTGTCTTATTTGACAGTCTCCTCACAGCAAAACCAGCAAAATGAACTGTTGGGAAAAGAGAATAAAAATTGAGGCAGAAGAAATGATCATTTAAAAAAAAGTTTTGTCCAAGAGGACCATTATCTGTTGAAAAGGAATGTGAAGTAAACTGGGAATGCAACTAATCCGTGACCTCTCAATTGAGGCCACTACAACAAGCATCAGAGATCCATGCCTTGAAATGCATCTTGAAAGAAAGACAAGAACGATCGCACCATTATCTGGTGGTAAAGCCGGATGGCGTTTTTCTGTAATAGACTCACCATCAGTGCTGAATGGGTCCCGCTCAGATAAGACGTCTGGCTGCTCGGGCAGGACAACACCTCTATTGGCTTGACGAGCCAGCTCATTCCATACGACCATTTATGGATACCCCCAGAATCTATTGGGTCCCGGAACACATAGTCAAAAACATCTTTTTAACGCAGAAGACGAGCACCATGATCTTTGAAGCTTGATCTCTCTGTGTGGTTGGATGTGTGCCCTTCCATTGCATGTCGTTTGTGAGAGAGTAAACAAAGAGATGCCAGGAGGTATCACCTCATTAAGACTTCTGGGCCGCACCCTTGCTGCTTCTTGCCGCTACGTCCTACTTGGCGACTCTACTGCTGTCACTCGCTGATGTTTTTCCAACACCGTGACATTTTGGGAATTGGGTGCGTGAAAAGCAACACAACAGATGATCCAGTTGATCAATCAGCAAAGGGTCTCCATTTCCTGCATTTTACTCAAATATTTTTGGGTGGTGAAGAAATGCTTATTTTTGTTTGTACCAGGGGATCCCAGGATGGTGAGCCACCCCAGTACTGTTGGTATCATTTTGTATGGCCTTAATGCAGGATCCATTTTGTAGGAAAATGGAGCATCCAAGCACTCATGTGAGAGATGGAGCCTTGATTTCCCCAACCTCTGGTCGAGGGGCACTAGCCGAAACTGATCTTCCTCATCTCCTCCTCTGCCTCAAATTCGCGGGCCAACCTCTTTCCAAGGGCGAGGGACGGGTCGGTAACATCGGTGTCTAGGAATATCCATCAACTCCACCCCCTCCCCGCTGCCTTACCTGCCCCGTCCAGGCACAGCTTTCAAACACAGCCCGTGACTTACCTGAGATGATTGCTCCCTGAGAGCTGATGCTGCCAACTTGCCTACTCTGGACCCCGAACCACTGCTAAGAAAGACGCGATGAAATTGTGTGAAACAGGTTAGGCCCTTGTGGATTTGACGGAGAGAAAGGTCACCGTGTGCGGACACCACAAAAAGTGAATAGAGGGGTGGGAATAAATTAAGGTGAAAATAAAACATCTGTGTCCGTCTCACTCCTCCGTCCTGGCGGGACGTTGTTTCAAGAGTGTCCAACATCGTGTTCCAGAACTAAGATCACACCACAAAGCACAACGCTGACAAGGGCATTTGTCCGCACTGACCATTTTGGTGCTTCTTTCAAAACTGGCAAGGATGGTGCAGAGCTCTTATCACTCCTGCCTCCACCCCTCGATGGATCAACACCTCCGTCGGTCCGTGACCGGCTTCTTTCAGGCCATGTGTCACTCTCGTTACTGCTTAATGGCCATTGCACTGCTGCCACAATCGCTGGGAGTGCATGTGATGTGAGGTGGAATTCCATCGTGTTCCACGACAACAATGAGACGGTTTGACGGGGAAGCAGCCAAGCTGACGCTGCAACCAGCCAGGCTGGACGCAGCAGGGTTCGAACGGCGAAGTGCGAACACATACCTCGAGCCTTCTTTCAGCAGGCTGTCCAGACCCGTGTTAGGCTCCTTTAGAAAAATTCTGGGACGACAAGGTTGCATTGAAATGTGCCAGGCCAATGGATGGCTCCATCCTAGCCGATCGATAATGGCTCCATCAGGTTTTCGCCCGTATCGGCACACTCACCTTGCCTGGCACAAGTGTTCTTGGTCACCCAGCCCATGCGCTCGGCGTCTCGTTGCTATAGATACCGTCCACAGCTCCTGACCTGTGTTTGGACGGTCTCCAAGGCAGATTAGATAATTCAACAGTGGAGCCTGGTGTCTCTGGGCACTTTGATGCCACCAAGGACCTTTGAGGAAAGAGGCCCTTGCAACATCCCTTGCGGTTTTGAAGAGCGTGATGATGCGCCGCGCCTGAGAGCCACCGCACCCCCAAGACATCCACCCCCAAGCTCACCCAGTGAGCTGTCACAGAGAAATAGCGGCCTTGCCGTGCTTAACTAGTCCATGGAGTCCGCTGTGATATGGACTTTTCTCGGACACAGCTGCAAGACAACTATCTATTAAATTTAGATGACTACGTGCTGGCCAGGCAAGGTACGGCTTTTCTTCAAAGAATGCCTGCCGTCATCTGTATTGGTGGGCAAGCAGGTGCCATGACGTGGCGGAACCCATCTGTGTCCACCAACGGAAAGGCCCACATTTCCACGTTCCCAAGAGCCTTGCAATGCCGACATTCAGCCTTTTTGGCTTTGGGATGTG
This sequence comes from Phyllomedusa bahiana, assembly GCA_025379985.1. Taxonomy (NCBI): domain Eukaryota; kingdom Metazoa; phylum Chordata; class Amphibia; order Anura; family Hylidae; genus Phyllomedusa; species Phyllomedusa bahiana. Next base: position 42,421 of record JAODAL010024744.1, on the reverse strand, counting down.
TTTGGGTTAAAAAGTGTTAATCTCGCTTTCTGTCTGCCCAAACCTGAAGACCAGAAAGGCAGGCTGCTAGACTTGCCGGTCAGTAAACGGCGAGCAGTCGTCAACTGGCGGAAGGAGAAGGGTGGTATGATGGTTCTCTGGTGTGCTGGATGGTACTCGGGGGGGGGGCCAACGGTGGAGGCTGAAGCTGAGTGCTTGATCTCCTGATCATGACTCTAGAGAGACATGTGTGCAAGCTGAGTGAAGCTGTTGGTGGCGGAGGAGGAGGATGCTGAGACAGAGGTGTGACAGTGGATTTGAGGCCCGGCGTCGGTCCTGGCCTTATTTTGGCCCAAGTTTGTTCCCCTCCATTTCACAACACATGTCATTCGCTGTCATGTGACTAGACATGTTGGTGGTGGTTTAACCACATAAGTGTTCATTGCCTCTACTATGCGTTTACGGACAAAGGTGTCGGCATATACGATCGCTGGGTTAAGTCAGAGGTTGCTCAAAGAATGCCCAGGCTTTAGAGTTCCTGGGAGCCTATTTGGACGGGCTATGAATCGAAGGCATCGGGGTTTTGCGCTACCGTAGGCTGGCGGAATCAAAACAGCGGACATCGTGCGTACCCGCCCTCTTCCCTTTATTGAGGCTGGGGGGCAACCCGTAATTGACACTACCCTCCATCGTCTTCCCCTCGTCCACTATGATGAACGGCATCGCAAGGCAGAATTCGCGGAAAATGACCAGGATTGGTAACGCAATGTAGTCATCATCATCATCAATCAACACAGGTGACTTGGTCGTCCTAACTTTATGTGCGATCCAGAAGTGCGGCTACAATCAAGGTGGGCACTGCAAGGCGTTGCCGACCGCCCGGAATTTTTAGGCCGATTGACCGGCTTCCCTTCACCTCCTCTGAAGGCATCAGTAACTGGGCGTCAGATGGCAAGAAAGAAATCATCCTTTTTTGCCTCTTGATCCTTTTTTTAACAAGCCTTCTGACCCCATACCGCATTTTGTCATCAAAGAGTCTTCATAAAATGGATTAACCACAGGGTGGGGTACTCACAGTTGACATATTGTCTGCTTTCATGTTTGGACAGATTGCCTTATGTGATTGCTAATACGACATTTGTTGGGCATGACTGCGAGGACGAGGAGGTAAGACTGCTAGATGCAGGTTGCATTAAACCACATGAAGGACAGATTGGCGACGATGTTCGTACTTAGATTCACAGAGAGGCCCTGACCCATGGCGATGACAGGCCTGACGGTGCCTTGCAACTTACGACTCCAGCTGTCATGCGTTGTTGTCGCCAGCACTGGAAGGAGCACCTTCCTCTCGTACCTCGTACCTCCATGTGTCTACCCCCTCTTTGCTCGCTTACCACCTGCATTCGCTCCATTGTTCAAGAAAAAAAACATTTGAGAAGGTATGGTAAATAGTTTTGGAAAAGTCTCTATTAAAAAGACGGCAAATCACAGCTATTCTCAATATAATCCCTCTAATCAAAACAAAATTGCTGGATTCACAATTAACTGCAGAGGTGTTCTATCAACAACTACTGGACTGGGCAATAAGTCCAAAAACACGTATCTTTTATGTTTGGTGATATATAAACTTATTTTTTGCACCTTTCGAATTCTCCTGTGGTGAATATAGAATTGCTGTTTTATAAGATTATAACGTAGATGCGTGCGTCAATGAACAGAATGCTGGGTGCGCAAAAGTCAAAAAACACGTACTTTTATGTTTTGTATATAATAAACGGTAATTATTTGGCCCTTTCAATTCACCTGTTGGGAATATAGAGAATTGCTGATTTAAGATTAACTTAGATGCACGAGCTTTCAAATGAACAGTGCTGGGTGCGGCAAAGTCAAAAAAACACGTAACTGTTGATGTTTTGATATAATAAACAGGTATTTTTTGCAGGCTTTCAATTATCACCTGAGGGTGAATATAGTAATTGCTGTTTTAAGATTTACTAGATGTGCTGCCTCAATTGAACAGTGCATGGTGCGCAAAAGTCAAAAAACCGTAACTGTTATGTTTTGAAATAATAAACGATATTTTTAGGCACCTACCTTTCTATTCACCTTTGGTGAATATACATTGCTGTTTTTAAGATTTACGTAGGATGCTGGGTCAATGAACAGTGCTGGGTCGCAAAAGTTCAAAATAACACGTAAGCTGAAATGTTTTGATATAAGAAACAGTAATTGTTTGCACCATTACAATTCACCTGCGGTGAATAATAGAAATTGCTGTTTTTAAGATTTAGTAGATGCTGCGTCAAAGAACATTGCCTGGTATGCGTCAAAGTCAAAAACACGTAACTGTTATGCTTTTGATATAATAAACGTTATTTTTTGCACCTTTCCAGTTCAACCTTTGTTGAATAATAGAATTGCTGTTTGAAAGATTTACGTAGATGCTGCGTCATAACAGATCTGGGTGCGCAAAAAGTCAAAAAACACGTAACAGTTGAGGTTTCTGATTAATAAACGGTATAATTATGCACCTTTCAATATCACCTTGGTGAATATTAGAATGTGCTGTTTTAAGATTTACGTAGATGCAGCGTCAATGAACAGTGCTGGGATCGCAATAAGGTCAAAAAACACGTAACTGTATGTATTTGATATTATAAAAACGGTATTTTTGCACCTTCAATTCACCTGTGTGAATATTAAGAAATGCTAGTTTTGTAAGATTTACGTAGATGCTGCGTCCAGATGAACAGTGCTGGATTCGCAATACAGCAAAAACACGTAACTGTTATGTTTTTGATGATAATAAACCTTTAATTTTATGCACCTTTCAAATCACCTGGTGGGTGAATGAAAGTGAATGCTTGTTTTAAGATTTAGCGTAGATGCAGCGTCAATGAACAGTGCTGTGGATGAGCAAGAAGTCAAAAACACGTAACTGAATGTTTTTGATATAATAAAACTGTATCTTTTTGCACCTTTCAATTCACCCTGTGGTGAATATAGAATTGCTGTTGGTTAAGATTTTACAGTAGTGATTCTTGGTGCGTCCAATGTAACAGTGCGATGTGGTTGCGCAAAAGTACAAAAAACACATTAACTGTTATTTTTTATAATAATAAACGTGTATTTTTTTAGCACCTTTCAATTCACCTGTAGGGTGAATAGTAGAATTGGCTGTTTTAAAGATTAACGTAGATGCTGGTGTCGATCAATGAACAGTAGCTGGGTGCTCGAACAAGTCAAAAAACACGTAAACTGATATTTTTTGATCAAAATAAACTGGTATTATTTTTGCACCTTTCAATTCACCTGTTGTGTGAATATATAGAATAGCTAGTTTTAAGGTTTTAAGATTTACGATAGATGCTGCGTCAATGAACATTGCTAGGTGCGCAAAAAGTCATTAAAAACACTAAACTAGTTCTATTTTTTTTTGATATAATAAACTGTTAATTTTTTGCACCTTCAATTGTACCATTGTGGATAAATAATTCTGTTTTAAGATTTACGTAATGCTGCTTCAATGACAGAGCTGAGCGTGCGCAAAAGTCAAATAAAACAACGTAACAGTTATGGTTTTGAAATAATTAAACGTGTATTTTTTGCACCTTTCAAATCACCTGTGGTGAATATAGAATTTCTTGATATTAAAGATTTAGCGTAGATGCTCGCTGTCATTTACCAGTGCAGGTTGCAGCAAAAGTCAAAAAACACGTAACTAGATATTTTGATAAAATATACTGGATATTGATTTTTCACATTTCAATTACCTGTGGTGAATATAGAATTGCTGTTTTTAAGATTTACGTATGGATCGTGCGTCAATGAACAGTTGCTGGGTATGCTCGCAAAAGTCAAAAAACACGTAACTTGTTATGTTTGATATAAAAAACGGTATATTATTGCACCGTTTCAATTCACCTGTGGATGGAATATAGGGAAGTAGGCTAGTTTTAAAATTTACGTAATAGCTGTGCGTCAATGAAACATTTGCGGTTTTGTGGTGCGAGCATAAAGTCAAAAAACACGTAACTGTTTTATGTTTTTTTTGATATAATAAAACTTATTATTTTATGCACCTTTCAATTCACCTGTGGTGAAAAGTAATTAGCAGATTTAAGATTTACGTGAGATGCAGCGTCAATGAAACATTGCTGGTGCGCATAAACAAAAAACACGTTAACCGTGTTATGTGTTTATATAAAATAAAACGGTATTGTTTTGCACCATTCAATTCATCCCACCTTGGTGAATATAGCAATGTCTGTTTTTAAGATTTACGTATGATATCTAGCGTCCAAGAACAGTGCTGGTTGGCGCAAAAGAAGGGCAAAAAACACGTAACTGTTAGGTTTTGAAAATAATAAACGGAATTTCTTTGGCACCTACAATTCACCTGAGGTGATATAGAATTGCTGTTTTAAGATTTACGTAGATACTGCGTCAAGAACAGATGCTGGTAAGCGCAAAAGTCATCAAAAACCCGTAACTGTTATGTTTTTGATATAATAAACTTTATTTTTTGCACCTTTTCAATTATGACCTGTGGTGAAGTTATAGAATTGCATTTTTTACGTATTACTTGAAGATGCATCGTCAAAGAACATGCAGGTTTGCGCAAAAAGTCAAAAAAACTTCTAAACAGTTATTTTTGATATATAAACGGGTATTTTTTGACACCTTTCAATTTCGACTGTGGTGAATATCAGAATTTGCTGTTTTTAAGATTTACGTTAGATGCTGCTGCTGCGACAATGAACAGTGCTGGTGTGGCAAAATGACAAAAAAACACGTTAACTGTAATTTGATATAGCTACACTGTATTTTTTGCACACTTTTCAATTTCACCAGGGAGGTGAATATAGAATCTGCTGTTTTAAGAATTTCACGTAATGCCTTGGGCGTCTAATGAACAGTGCTGTTGTGGCTGCAAAAGTCAAAAAACCGTAGACTGATATAAGTTATTGAATAATAAAACGGTATTTTTATGCACCTTTTATATTCAGACCTGTGGTGAATATAGCGGAATTGCTGTAATTTAAGATTTACGTAAAATGCTGAGCGTCAATGAAAGGCAGTGCTGGTGCGCAAAAGTCAAAAAACACTTAAGCTTGTTATTGTTTTTATTTATAATATATACGTATATTTTGCACCTTTCAATTCACCTTGGTGAATATAGAATTTGCTGTTTTAAAAGATTTACGTGATAGATGCTGCGTCAAATGAACATGGCTGGTGGTAGTGTGCGCAAAAGTCACAAAAAAAAGCACGTAACTGATTATGTTTTGATATAATAAACGGATATGTTTAGCACCAGTCTATCAGATGTCACCTGTGTTTAGAATATAGAATTCTGTTTTAAGATTTGTACGTAGACGCTGCCGTCAATTAACATGCTGGGTTCGGCACAGTCAAAAACACTTAACTGAGTTTTATGTTTTGATATAATAAACTTATTTTTTGCAACCATTCAATCACCCTGTTAGGTGAATATCAGAGATTGCTGTTTTAAGATTTAACGTAGAAAATTTGCTCGCGTCAATGAACATGCTGGGTTGCGACAAAAGTTCCAAAAAAACACGGAGACTGCTTTATGTTTTATATAATAATCTGTATTTTTTTGCACCCTTTCAATTCACCTGTGGTGAATAAAAGAATTGCTGTTTAAGATTTACGTAGATTACTATCGTAATGAACAGTGCTGTGGCGCAAAAGTCAAAAACACGTCACTGTTTATGTTTTGATATAATAAAACAGTATTTTTTGCACCTTTCAATTCACCTTGGGTGAATATAGAATTGCTGTTTTAAGATTTACGTAAATGCTGCTTCAATGACATGCTGATGCTCAAAAGTCAAAAACACGTAACTGTTATGTTTTTGATATAATAAACTGTATTTCTTGGCACCTTTTCAATTCACCGTGTTGAATATAGAATTAGCAGTTTTAAGATTTACGTAGATGCTAGTCGTCATAACAGTGCTGAGTGCGCAACAATCAAAAAACACGTAAACTGTTATGTTTTGATTAAATACACGGTATTTTTTTTGCACCCTTCAATACACCTGTGGTGAATATAGACTTGCTGTTTTAAGATTTCCGTAGATCTGCCGTCAATAGACAGTGCTGGTTTGCGCAAAAGTACAAAAACACGTAACTGTGATTGTTTTCGTATGATACAACGTTTATTTGGCAACAAAACAACCTGTGCTGACTACAAGATTGCGGGGTATTGTTAATTTAAATGTCAAGGGGATATATATCAACAGTCACATTGAAATGGTAAAAATGAACAACCTATCTAAAATGTAAACTGATAATAAAAGTGAGAGTTTTCCAGCTAACAAAGGAGACCTGCAGTACTAGAATGATGTTTATCCAAATATAAGTTCAGGCTGCCCAATATCCAGGAAATATTTTCAATAGCAACTGTTAATAATAAAGATATTCCACCTACAATGTCTAAACTAAGTCTAGGGAACTTTATCAGTGTTCTTTAAAGATAGAGCTTGTCTGTGTTCGCTCCGCGGGCCCCCCCCCCCCCTGCTCCCCACCGCCGTGAATTTACAGTGGTAGATGCTTGCATTAAAAATTCTCTAGCTAACTAACATAAATCTTCAAATCTCTAATCTAACTAAATTGGAATGATCACAGCTAATAGTAGAGGTTTCTCTGTGCAGAAATAGACTAATTTTCGCTGAGCTGTTTGGCCACCATGCAGAAACGCAGGTCCTATCCCTATGAGACGCTGAGAGAACACTGAGCTGAAACAGGAAACCGCTGTTCAACTGTAAAACGAGGTCATGTGATTTTTCCATGCCAATCGCAACCATAACACATCCCAGTCAAGACGTCGCACACTCACATCTCACCCTGCTCTCACTGTAATCTGATTTGCGGCCGCCAAAAATTTACAGAAGCGTCCGAAAAAGGCGCGAATCTTAATAGATTATGCACAGATTTTTAACCTTTAATTATCGCATGATCTGAAATTTCGATCACCATAAAAACCTTGCCGATTTCAAACTTTGTCGATAAAAATCGCTCAAGGCTCATAGTCCATTGTAAAATATGTTGTTTCAAACAGACATTTTGTTCTTCACAATTGTCAAGAGTGGGCTCAAAGGGTGATGGTGCTGTCAGACAACAAATAGGTAGGACACCTGTTAATGGACACATATTGCAAAATGACTATGTTTTTTTGCAAGATCTTTAACATAGCTCAATCCCTGTATTGATACAACCCATTTAATACAATGAAAAAAAGAGAAACAAAGAAATGGTGGGATTCCACTCCTTTTTTAAAAAAGTGTTTTCTAGAATAAAGTATCTAAAAAACTTAGCAATGTACAAAATAGCTTGGTAAAAAAAATTCCTCTGAATTGTACAATGGAGGTACAAGAAAACTTGACCAGATTGTAGGTTATTCAGAAGGACATGGAGTATGAAGCACGACCGAGAACAAAGTACAAGAACAATTTTTCCTCCACACTTGATAAAATGAGAAAAAAGAATGCAAGAAATGGGCACCTGGGTGGAACAGAATCGTTAACCACCATATTTCCAAGTGAAGCTCAATTGGTCCCGCACTCATAATACGGAGGGGCAAGCCACTACCCAGGACACGGACAGTATATGTCCAGTGAAACTAAAATAGGTGGTTGAAAGAACTCCTATTTTTCCGGCACATTTTTTAAATCTGGGGTCATTCGGTTTGGGGCTCATCTGTGGCCCAGGACAGTATATTCATGTCCGTTGAAACTAAAATGGTGTTCAAAGACTCATTCCTTATTTTCCTTTCCTGCACTTTTTTAATCCTGGGGGTCATGCAGTTTTGGGCTCATGCTGTGGCCCAGGACAGGTAAGTCAAATGTCCATGAAACTAAAATGGTGGTTGGAAAGACTCCTTTTTTTTCCGGCACTTTTAATCTGGGTCATCAGGTTTGATGCTCATGGCTCGTGGCTCATGACAGGGATAGTCTATGTCCAGTGAAACTTAAATGGTGGTTGAAAGACTTCTTTTGTCCGGCACTTTTTTAATCTGGGGGTCATGCAGGTTTGGGGCTCATGCTGCGTTTCCCAGGACAGTGATAGTCCATGTCCAGTTCAAGTAAAATGGATGTTCAAATAAATAATGCTTCTGGCACATTAATTTTGGTGATGCAGGTTTAATGGTCATTCTGTGTACACAGACAGGGATAGTGAATGGTCTGTGATTTTTTTTTCTGTGGCTTTTATAACCTAAGTGTGTTCCTCTAAGATGTAGCACGTATCCATTGTCTTTTGTGAGATTTTAATTCCAGCTCCTCCACCCTGTTTGGGTGTAAGAATGAAGGTGTTGTTACTCTCCCATAGACTTTAATGGTTATCGCGATCCATCTATCATCGAACCATGAATACATGTCGATGATCGGCCACGAATCGAACCATGTGACCGATGTCCGATTAGCCACGTAATCGCTCACACTATTCTCCATAGGTTATAACGGTCGCTGTCGCTCCTATTCTGATTGGTCATAGTTCTCATAGGATATAATGGGCTCTGTCGCTCCTATTCTGATTGGCTGGAAATAGCCAAGCCCCCCGCTAGCTCAGTCCAATCAGCTCTTTTCAGCATTTTTTCTTGATTTTGAACTATCCCCCTTTGATTTTTGAATTGGTTCAAAAGTCTCCATAGGCTATAATGGGTCTTTGTCCGCTCCTATTCTGAATGGCTTGGGATAGCCAAGCCCCCGATAAGCTCGCCAATCAGCTCTTATCTGCATTTTTTACTGTATTTTGAAGCTGTCCCCGCCTTTTGATTCTGATTGGTCAATCGTTTCTCCATAGGTTTTAATGGTTCACTGTCGCTCCTATTTCTGATTGGCCGGTTAGGCCGACCAATGAGAATAGCTTACAGAATTGAATTACTGTATTTCCCGGCAATTTCAAAAATCCGATTTCTTGATATTGCGGCCTTCTAGAATTTATGGAAAGTGATTTTTTTATATTATTTTATTTTTGAGGTTGATCTCTTTCTGACACTGTTTTCCGCCATTATAAAGGCGATTTTTTCGAAATCATAGTTCTCCTGCGCACGGAGCGGAATGCCGAGATTTCTGTTCGCGATCTTCTATCTGCTCCTCGCATATTCCGTTTATCGCTACACTTCGCCTCCTCCGCCGGAGCATTTAAGACCTGAATCAACCAGGTCTGCCTGTCGAGCTTCCTGAGCGCTGCATTGCGCCTCGCTTTTGCGAGCGCACCTGCGGTCCCGCCCCAGAACGCCTACACCGCGGCCACAACGAAACACACCGCGCCCATTTGACCCTGCCCCTTCAAAGCAGGGCGCAGCTGAAAGTGGTGAACGCTGCGCCTAACACCGCATCCCATGCGTCCGACAGCCCCCATGCGGATTCGGGCTGGTTGAGGCGCAGAATAACTCCTGAAAAAACAGGCGTAAAGCCCATTCATACAAGTTCGCCCTTAATGTTAATCTGTGCAACTATATAGAAAGTATATGGCTTTAGAAATATAAAAATTACATTTCAATAAAGAGGTGTTTCAGCACAAACACTTGTTCAGTGCTCATTTTGGCTCTAGTTATGTTACAAAATGAGTACGGTTCAACTCACAGTCATCCTATCCATTAATTTCTATGGAGCTCAAATATAAATTTAAGTGAGTGTTTCTTAGCTAAATATAGAACTCCTCAGAAATTAATGGTGAATGAGTGCCGCAAGCGCGGCTCCTCCTCATGCTGCACACACGGTTTGTCATGATCCATTGCCGGCGGTCCCCTTCTGGACCCATGGTCTGGGACATGTGCCTTGCAGTTATCTCTGCCCCCACACCTGTTGCTGAAGTCCGCTGCTGATAACCTCTCCAATCCTCACTCGCTCAGTGGTCATCCTGTATGTACACCGTGCCCTCATGGCTTCCTGTGCACACATGCTCGGCAGTCCACTGAGATAAAAAGGGACAGTACCTTGATTTACCTGCCAATGTTACTGAACACCTGAGACCCCTGTCTGCTGTGCGTTACTGATTACTGAGTTTAACTCCTGAGTGACAGGGGGGGGGGGGGGGGGGGGGGGGGGGGGGGGGGGGGGGGGGGGGGGGGGCGGGGGGCGGGGGGGGGGGCGGCAGAGAACGTCACTTACCAAGCTTCAGTTTGTAGGAGCAACAAAAAATTTGCCCCCTTTCCCCATTTTTTTTTTCACCTGTTGTTTCTCTCTGGTTGGGGTCCACACCCAAGAGATGGGCTACCTGTGAGTTTCTGAGTAACAGGCTTCCAACCACTCTTGACAGGTGAGTAGGAGGCTATGACACTGCACCAACCAACTACGGATATGATGGTCCAGGGGCACTCATTTTGAACCTGCTGGAATTTGCCATGTTTGTGCCTATAATATTTCTGGCTTGTCCCCAACTTATCTTGTTTGCTACTTCCGTTTACCAACCTGACCTCGTCTTGTTTTCCTGACTTCACTTGCCTTCTGATTTGTACTATTGTTTCTGACTGTGTTTCTGACCCATGCAACTTTTTCTGGTTTCCTCTATGTTTTTCTGATTTGTGGCTGGCCATTTCTGTATTGTTGCTACTTTACTCTGACCTCTTCTTTCCCACGTGGTTGGCCCTAGCACTTTAGCATGCAAGGACTGTTTCCATTGGGTTCTGCCATCTAGTGCAAGCACGTCAAGTAGCAGGGACAGTGGGCTGGGGGTCCAGTTAGGGCTCATTTACATTACCAAAGTATCTACTGCTGATACCCTGCCGTTGTACTTGTCTGCTATAACTGCCTGGGACCTGTTACTTTGTTTTCCCTACGGCTACACCTGCTGTGACCCCTTCCACCTCTGACTTTCCCAGTGTCCTGGTCTTACAGATTTTGGCTGTCTCCGGAGTAGTCACGTCAAGATAGCGTCCTGGTGTTCTCCCGCAGCTAAGTCCACCTTGGCTTGCCAGCACATCCTTCCAGTGAAGACCAGGGACCTCTTAGACTCCACTCTCTGGCATGGTTCTACTATACATCTTCACTTGCAGTGGCCCTAGAGAATTCACATCTAACTTCGGTGTCCAACATGTCAGTACTAAATTGACCCTCAAGTTAAAAACAATGGTCAGTTCATTACTATCTTGAAGCCAGCGCTGAATCAACAAAAAGCACTCATTGGAACAGCCTGTAAAATGGACTTATCCATACATATAAGTTGTCACCCTCTCCCAAAGTTAGCCCATGCCTGTGTTGTACTTTCAAGCATGTTTTTATAGGATTTTTTGCAATTCCAATTGTATTCTGTTCAGCATCTACAAAACACATGAAAACATCTCTGTTATGAGCCAGGAATCAGGTGACCAGAATAGGATTTGATTTATTTCTAGGAAGCCTTGATGTCAACGCACCCTTTTGAGCTTGTAATTTTTAGAGGAAAAGGAAAATAGCTTTCAAACAGGAAATTTTGCTGTTTGTATCCTAAAGGGAAGCTACAAATAGCACATGAAAACCACAAATCAGCACAGAAAACATCTTCAGGTAAATGAACTAAAGCACAGGCACACACACATTATGAGATTTATTTTTGGATAAAGTGGTTTTTCTCACACCTGTGATCACAGAGTCACAAGCAGTTTTTTACACTCACTCTGTCTCATCAGGTTGTGGAATGGTTTCTGACTAGTAATGAGTTATATCTTCTCTGTAACTAGCTGAGCCATTCCACTCACAGACAAATGCATGAGAACAAAATCTTATTAACAAAAGGTTACATGTGCTGTGAGGACTGAATAATTGCTTTAATGTGTAAAACTTAGCTAATCTTGTAGAATAATTAGTTTTGATAGGGAGGGAGAGAGCTGTGTCCACCTATGGGGTGACCTCACTTCAATTCTCTAAGCTCACTAAACTGATAACATACGAGTGACTCATGAGTCTCTTTTTGCTAATGGCTAATCTAATGTCTAAAGTAAACTCATCGAAGCATTGCACTTAAAGAAAGTCTTCAATTAATTGTCTCTTCATGTTGAACCGCTAATCTTTGTAGTGATAAAAACCCTTTAAGTTTATGATTGTTAAACATGATTTTATTAACTGCCTTGTCATGTTTATCACATTGCTTTGCATAAAAGCTGAAGAAAAAGAGCTGAAATGTAGCTGAATATAGAAATTGAGAATAATTGTTTGTGTCATCTACCTATGATAAACTTCCATAGAGTTTGTAGAAAGAAACTGGCGGATCTGGCGCACGATGCAGAGGTAGAAGAAACCCAATGGTGCCAGGCGTACTATTTTCAAAATATCTATTTAATTTTTTAATATATATAAGGACATGCAAAGGAGTAGCTCCTTCGCAGTGTAAAAAACAACAGATAAAAAACACATTTCACGCTACAAACAGCGCTTCATTCAGAGGCGAATACAAACGTACACATTAATGCCTGTCTTTAAAAGATTATTTTTTTTGCTACTGGTTCGGCCAGTACATCAATCAATCTACCATGAAATTTTGTTGGAAGAATGGTATATCAATAAAATGTCATCCCCGAACGTGAGATAAACATTACGCATCATGAGGCATGCCTGTCCCAAAGACAACACTGTACACTTTTAAATAATTTTATACTATTTGAACAAATACAAAATAACTAAAACTTATAACTTAAAAGAGTAATAATGTTTGTATATTTACCTTGGGGTAAAAAAAAAAACTTGAAAAAAAAAATTTGAATAAAATTTATATAGTGAGTGAAGTTTCTACAAACTCTATACCGTGCTCAGCGAGAGATCTACCGCTGAATAACACGATCAAGGCAGCCGTGTTAAGGGCCACGGACCAAATAGCCCTGCATGCACTTATGAGTGTTGTGCTACTAACTATCTGCAAACACCACCCCCCCCCCGGGGGGGGGGGGGGGGGGGGGGGGGGCGGGGGGCCAGGTGAGCAGAATTCGGCCTTATTTTATTTTTAATTTTGAACTTACTACACTATTTGTGGCGCCCCCTTGTTTTTTTCTTTTTTTTCTTTTCTTTCTATATAACTTCATTTATTTTCATTTTATACTTGCCAGTCTGTTAGAAAACTGATCCTGTAATCCTTCCACGGGAAATTACCCTCAAATGCCCAGGAATTTCTCTAAATGTCTAATTTCAGATAGGTTTGCATTTTTGTTTCTGTTAGAACCACTAAATGGTTGCAAGTAAAGAATCTATCCTGCTAAATCCACCTCCTTTCTAAAGTATTTAGAATAGTTATAATGCAATATGATTGTTTGCTGTGACTTACTTCACTTCCTTTTGCAATGCTTTTCATAAAAAATCTCTACTGTCAAGATTTCCCATAATTATACCACAAGTTGATTTGGCTCAATTTCCCCCCATTTTATTTTTCCCATTTGCCACTCCCTATGCCTCATAACCCTCAGTAGATTTTATATAATTTTATGATATTCACAACAATAAACTTGCTTAAACATGCCAAAGTATGACAAATCTTAGCTAAGAACAGTAAACGATAAAAAGTTTATTGGTTCTAAATTCCTGAACATTCTTATACTCGTAAGAGGTTTTACACCCTTTGGATGTGAAGCTAGTGTAATATTTACACTACATAGGGTTTACACAGCTCATCACAATTCGTATATGGATCTATTATGATAATCTATACTATCCATCACTTATAGCCTACAATGGGCCATTACTATGCCTCCAATGAAATAAGAAATTGTAACATGCCGTCACAGGTTACTCTCCTCTGGAAGCATTGTATTGTAACTCTGGATTTATAAAACCTAATATATAATTATACAATCAATGCTAATCGGAATCTAACTTTTAGATTTACTATACAAGGCTAAATAAATAATTGTAATTTACCATTTATATTTACATAGCAAAGAAAAAACCAAAAAGTTATTTTTTATCTCACTAGATGATGATCTAGAGTGCAATGTTGGGAACACAGAACCTAAATTTTCTGAACAGAGAGCGCCAATGGATGATCAGGAGGCTATTGAGCATTATAGCAACATACATAAACATTGTGGTTTAGCAGCCGTGATCTGCAGATCGATACAGACAACCTCGAGCATTAGCTAAAACAGGAGTGCTGTAATTTCAGATAGATTAAACCTGGACTTTGTATTTGTTTCACATGACATTCTTTGCAAATGTATTATTTGTATTTAGCTCCTAACACGTGCATGATGCCATAGTATTTTCAGTGATTTTCCATAAAATTAAATGGACCCTTTGTTCTTCAACTAACAAGTTGGTTTTATTGAGTATAACATAGCATATAATCTGTGTTATAATAACCATTCCCAAACAACTATTTATTTTGACAAATACAAGGATATTTACACAATACATAGTAGTGCAGCACCTAAAATCCTGTATTTCATTTTTCTGCAGCGGCCACCACAGGGATATTACTACTCAGTCACCATTAAAATCAGAGGGGTGTCCCCCAATTATGTCCCATATACTATCTCAGAAATTCCCTAAATCTGTATTTGAACATTATGGGAGGACAAGTAAGAATGGGGCTGCACCAGGTATCTGGTGTCTTTTGGAGGCACGAAAATCAACGAGCCCGTTCATAAATGGTTTAAATCTCCCGCACGCCATTATCTGGCGCATTAAAATAGCGCCTGCGGCGCTATTGTAATTGCTCCCAATCCTTGGGGGGCATGCGGGAGGTGGGCGCATGAGAACAGTAGCGAAGCTACATGTTTATAGCTTCGTTGTGGCATTTCTAGGCGCATTACTGATGGAACAGGTTTTACCACTTTCAAATGTTATACCTGAGCCCAGAAATGTCACCCTATCGCTAGAATGCACCTGATTTATGAACCCCTTAAGAGCAGGTTTCAAATATCAGGTAGCAATCTTTCTAATGCCTTTATTATGCGATATGAGATTTGGCGATCACACTTCAAATTGCATGCATGTCGCCATAGATATTCCTAAACCAGATCAACCCTTTGAATCTTTGAAATGTGTTACTTACAATGTATTTTTGTCTTATAGACACAAAAGCTCAAAAGTTATTCATCACCACAAACATGGAAGCCTAACAAGACCAGACATGAAGTGAGCCCCAAAGCCCCTTCAGTTGAGAGGTTTGTTTTTGTACTGGATTCTAGTTTTTCCAGCCCCATTGAATTTTGCTATTTATAGTAAAATGTTTTCCTTAGAAAAAAATATTGTGGTCAGTCAGTAAGACTTGTTTGTGTTATATGGTGACAAATAGTGCCCTGGGCCTGTACTGTGTTTGTAGGTAACTGACAGGGCCTTCTGGTCACAGGATGACTGTCAATCCTTCAGAGTTGTGTATGTTCTTATTTTTTAAGACTTTTAAGCCCTGCAGATTGCAGATATATCAGTAACTTGATTATTTGAGGTGCCCCGTTGCCGTCTGTCACTGGTTTAAGTGATTAACAGATTTTGTGCGTTTACTTGGAATATCTTGCGACAATTTGGCACCGAGCAGATAGGAGGAAAGGGAAGTAGGCTAACAGCCATCCTGTGGTTGGAGTTGAAACTGATTGACATTTAACTGACTATAAGCAGGGACTGAATTCCACTTGTGGTCATCCTGTGAGAGTACACAGACAGTTGCATTGGCCACCTTTGGATTGCCACTTGTAGCTAGCAGTTATATTTGTAACCTATAAATAAATTATCCATATTCTATTAACAAATACTGTTTGCTTTGTTTTGAATTTGTTGGAAAGAAAGGTAACCTGTACATCATTTCTGTCATGATCATGCCCACCAGACCCTTAGCTTTGGACTCTGGTCCCCGGCCACGGCTGGCGTGGCGAAAACCTATGGTGTTTTGAACCTTGAATGCCTTTATTTTGTTTTACCAATGTGAACTTAGCCATTGTCTCTGTGACGCTTAATTGTTTCCTGCCAACCGCCGCGTAGGACAGGAACCTTCCAGCACATTTTAGTTAATTTGTGGTTCCTTTGGATTGACAGCCAGGAACTCCTATCCGGTCTTCTGTTCTCTTTCTCTGTTCCCTATTTAAAGGATTCATTTCCCTTTCTACCTTGCCTGCTATATGGTCTGTTCGCTGCTATAATTTGCCTGTTTTTCCTTATCGACTGTCTGTGTTACTCTGACCTTGGCTTGGATTCCGATTATTCTTTGTCTCACGTTTTTGTACTTCGCTGCCCGTGTGTTGCTAACTTGGCCTGTGGCCGACTATGCTTGCTATGTTCTGGTGGTTTGTTTTGAGCTCTGTTTTTGTTATCACTTGCTCAGTGCAGTTATCAGTCCATCTAGTGGGGGTGACCTATTAAGGATCGGTTCCCCAAAAGGAGTGGACAGAGGCTGGATCCAGTGTCAGGGCATCACCAATGTCTGATTCTTCTCTATGTGTGTCCCTGACTGTCCCTGACAATTTCTGGATAAACTGAGATACTGACGTATGCTGATTGATCATGTAACAATTATTTATAAATTAAGTTCGTAGGCAAATGCAAAAGTTTAGTAAGTCTATCTAAAATATGAATGCCCTCTTCTACCCTAAAATATCAAGAAAGAAAGCAGTTCCATTGACCACCAAGATTAGTAACAATACACTGAAAAGCAAAAGGGAAACAATATTTTAAACTTTTGACTCCATATCTCACCATCCACTACAGATTTGAATGTGAGACTAGCATAATTTATTACACAACCATCTTGGCTTCCTCATATGTACATGTGTCCTGTAACTGTATTATTACTGTTTTGCTCCTAAAAATAAAAAAAATTAAGTTTATTATTTTGTTAGCATTTTGTAAACCCACCTTTGGGTATAAACACTAGCCCTGAATACTTCTGAGTATGCTCTTGATCAGGTTCAAGCATTTCTCACCGAAATCTGATCCCAGGTTTCTTCTACATATGCCAAATGTTGATGAATAGTGGTCTTATATAACCTTCTAATCTACTCCCACCCTATGTTTGTCATTCGGCTTCTCCCGCCAAAGCTTTGACTGACTGCAGCTGGTTACATTTCTGCAAAACATTATGACTGTACACAATTCACAGACATGTTCAGAAGCTACTGGCTGAACACAGGGATGAAATAGGGGTAATTTCTAGAACATACTCAGTGCAATCATCAATAATAACAGTGCAATTATTAATAAACATTATTAAACATTTTTACTCCTGTATACTACAAATCCAGTATCTGTACTTCATTGCCAATGAACCATTTCTTCACCAATTTCGACGTATACTTCGGGTCATTGTCCTGCTGGAACACTATGTCATCCTTTTCATACCCATAACATCTGGAATCAGTAAACACCTCAGTATTAAAGGTGTTGTCTCACTACAAGGATTGCTTTTTATGTTAAAGATCTTGCAAAAACAAGTCACTTTGCAATATATGTCCATTAACAGTGTCCTACCTATTCGTCAGATAGTCCCCGTCTTGTATGGGCCTGCATCAGCTCCTCAGTTCGCTATAGCTACAGACCTGATTTGATCAATCCTGATAGGCTGCCAGCACTGGTTGCTATAGCTACAGACCTGGCTTCTACTGCAGCCTAGTGGAAGCCAGTAAACACGTCCCTGAATTCAAAGTGAAACCAAGAAAACAGGACTGAGGTAAGATTAATCATTGTAGTGAGACAACCCCTTTAACGCCACTTCAATGTAACACATTCAATTTAGTTGGTAATAATATACAAAATTGTTCTTTCTACCCATCATGATTTTTAATTTGTAGTTCAGTTCCCTCTAGTGGTTACACAGTGACAGTCACATCTTGTAAACATTAGTACTAAGTCATAATCAGATTTAATGAACTTTAGGAATTATTGTATTCTGAAAAGGTCTGAATATTTCTATTATGCTTTGAACTAATTCCTCTACGCTTGCTATCAGAGAATAGACATATTTTTGTTTGTACAGCTCTGTTAGCTCCTATTCCTAGCTTTGCCTGTTAGAGGTATGAGAATAAATATAGCCATAGCAGGAATAGCAGTTGTTATGGGGTCCAGAAGCCCGAGGGGGCATAGGTCCAATAACATTATAGGCGGCATGTATGAACTTGGCGCCGACTCACCAACTTTTTCTTAGTGTACAAAGCGCCCAAATATATGAAAGTATCATATGTGTGTTCCCAAATCTGGCATGTGATATGCCTTGCATAGCATATTTTTGGTGCATAATTGGCACTTTAAAAAATGCTATGTCTGGCGCAGAATGCACCAAGTTCTGCCGTACGACTGTTCAAATATCTATAGAACAGGTTTTCTTTCTGGGACTAATTGTGTTTTTGTTATGTTTTTTTGTTCTCACAATAAAGTCTGTTCTAAAAGAAACCTGACACTGGTCAGGGGAATTTACAGACTCCAGATAATTTTCGATGTAGGGATGGGTTAACATCTCTTTTACATTTGTTTTGCTCTCTGTTTCCCTGCTTGAAAGATTTCACCTCACTTTCTGTCTTGTGTTGCTGTGACATTCTGGCACTTTCAGGTCCACAGCCGTGGAGCATGGAACTACAAGTACCAGCATGCCACAGCAGCACATGTTAAACACATGTACTAATCAGTACTGTGACAGAGCGATCGCCCGATAGTCCGCAGGTTTCCTGCCACAGAGTGTGTGTGAGGCTAGTAAACATACTGCAATGGGGGCGCCACTGAGGACTGGTCTCAGTGGGAAAAGTCACCTATACTTATGTCATTAATGATTAGATACTGTACACTTCAGAAGTTGCTAGAATAGCTATGCTAGGCGGCAAGTATGGGGTGGGCTTTTTGGGACAAAGCCATAGTTTTTGGGTGGTGAGGGTGGCCCCCCCCCCTTGTTTTTCACCCGACTCACCCCCTCCACCCCCCCCGCATATCCAGTCAGTTTTGGGTATGTCTGTGGAACCGATTAAAGGCCTCCCACTCCAGGGAAATCAGGGGGTGCGTGGTCCTGCTACCTGGCAGGGAGCATAGTGGAGCTAGAGAGAGCTCTGGTCCCCCTGAAAGCTTGAGGAATCCCACAAAGTAATACAGTAAGAAAACTGTGGTATGTTGGTGCTTGTGGTAGCACAGACCCTGAGTAGAAGGGACTGTTTATTGAGAATCTAGTGGCTATACGGGCCGAGGGTTTTTATTGAGTTTATGTTTGCTATTGTAATGCTTTTTTCGGTGCTAATAAAACTGGCTGAAGCCAGAGAAAACTGAAGCCTGTTTCGAGTAGCAATCCGTTTTAACCAAGCGGCGATCCGTGAGCTGAATGGAACCCCCCGGGCCGAGCCAAGAAGGCGGGCCGAAGCATGTGAGTGTTACATAAGTTGGAGGATGCCATGGGCAAGATTGGCATAAATCTGTATCAATAAAGTGGTGCAGAAAAAAATGCAGTTTGAATAGGACTGCTGCAGCTCCATAGGACTGCTAAATTTAGCTTTGTTAAAGCAAAGGTGCAATGAAGCGACACACCCATAAACACACTGTTGACTGTAGTGGGGAATGCAGCCTCAGTGCACAGGAGAGTGATTTCTGAGTAGAGACAGTGGGGACAAAACCCTAAGTACAGTAGACAGTGCTGTCTAAAAAGACTGGTGTTCTGGTGTCTGAAAATTTTTTTGTTTGCCATGGAGGAAGCTGCTGCCCAGTTGTTGCAAGGCAAACGCCCCAGCAGCAAGAGATGAATAAGCTGGGGCCCAGCAAGTTTGTCTAAGCAGAATGAGGACCATTAAAGGGCTATACAGAAATGGAAATATGGCTGCCAACCAAGCTGAGAGGAGAATCAGAAGCTTTCCAAGCAGAGTGGGAAGGCATAACAGGATGCGATAAAATTATCTCCAACCGAAACAGCCTTCTGGAAAGTGGAACTTACCACGATCCAAGCGGCTATGCTGGCTGGATGTCAGAGGAAAAGGCGAACAGGTGGCTTTCAGCATAACCAGCCTAGAATGGTGCAGCGGAAGCCTGCAGTGGGACATGAGCATGATAGGATTCCCGTGGCGAGGAGTCATATCGTCCACGCCCAGAAGGGGCCCCACTTCAGGAGAGATGGAGTTGCTGAGGGACCCCTACATGCTGCCGTGCCAGGGGCAACCATCTGAATCATTTGAGCCTATCACCTGCCCAGCAAGGGTTAACTGTGGAACTTCAGAGTAAGATGGATGCTTGCCATTACCCAGGGCACCCTCTGCGTCAACAGGAGCCTCATCTCCCATCCAACAGGGGGAGCCGAGCTGGAGAGCCACAGAGCAGAGATTTTTGCTCCTGATTTCTTCTCAGAAGGAGGCAGAGAGGAAAGCAAGCAACAAGCGTGGTAGCTCCAGGTGGATAGCAGCCCCACCAATGCTGACATAGACAGTGACAAGAGAGGCCCCAGACTGAGGCCAGGACTCATAACCCAGGTAAAGCCTGTTCCTTTATGTTATGAAATGGGTTTTGAGACTGTTCTAACCAAGTCCCCAGGATGCATGTGGCAACCAGGTGGGACTGTAGGTCCATTACATGATCTTATGAGTGACTTGGCTGGGCTAAAGAATCGAGAGGCCCCAAATAATGCTGACAAGCATGAAGAGTTCTGAAGCATTGGACTTGCACAGTAATGATGAACTTAATGGTTATGAACATATGAGCCATGGTGTATGTTGAAAATAACTGTAATATAGCTAACCTCCTGTGCAACCATGAGCAGTCACACAGCCTGAGCAGGGGAGGTTTCGCTGGATGTTCGCTCCAGTAACCGCGTCCCTGTGAGAACCTGCGCTCGAGTTATGCTTTAGCGAGAGCTGCTCAGGTCTGCCCCTGTGAAGGTCATGGCTGTCAGGCTCTGTGTGCAGTAACTGCAGAGTGTGAGTTATGCTTCTGCAGGAAACGCCAGCCCCAGCTATAGATCAGATTTTACAAAATGTGCCCCCTATAGAGCATGGCTGAAGCAGGGCAATAAGTAGCACAGGTGAAGTGTGACCCTGTGAGGGATAGCCTACCCCGCAGTTAGTTTTTCTCACTTGTAGGTCCCAGAGAGATGTATACCTTAGTTAATGGGAACTCTGAAGTGTGTTGCCTTATATAGAAACATTGCTTCCAGGAAAGTGAGTCTGCCACTGGTACTGAGAAAACGAGGGCTCTACTACTATGCATGAGGCGATACAATAGTGGTGCATGTGGCTGGTTAGTTACCAATGTGGAAAAACCCCACTCTGTGAAGTGTCTCAGTGCAGTGTGGGATGCGATGCTGTTAGTTAGACAGTGGTACAGAGTACTAATGATGTTGGATTATCAAATGGGAAGTGATGAAAATATTTAAAAAAAACGTGTGCCAAGGCAGATTTGTGTGAGCAGCCTGGTCCGTGTATAACAGAGAAGGGAGGGAACTGTGATCTGTGCTTATAGACACAGCAGAAATGAAGAGATATGTCAGGCTTGACCTGTAGAGCAGCGGATGTCACATGCTCCAATGGCTGCTGTGTTTCACAGTAGTTTTTACTGCAAATAGTCTCAAGGATTGCAGGATGGTATTGACAGGAAAATTGAGCAATTTAGACCCTGAAAAAAATAGGTTTGCTCAGGTGCGCAGTTGAGGGACAGGTGATATGAATTTATGAATCCTCAATGCTAGGGAAGGGCCTGCTTTTGAGACGGTTTGATAATTTTTCCTAAAAATATGGAGAGACAATGTTTAGCATATCACAGAGGTGGAAGGTCGGAGGTTTTATGCGACCTACAGGTTGGGTGCTAACTAGCAGCCATATGTCTGCTGTCCCTATTTTAAAAAATGTGTCTGCCATTGACTCCAGTGCACAATGAGAAATGATGGATGTGCAAGATAAAGGAGTCTCCCTGCATCGAGTAGTATTCTCCCTTAGAGACGGTTACAGTGAGATGTTCAGGAAACATCGCCGCACATTGCTGCAGAAGGTCTTGCTTGCTAAACCGGGGGCCAGTAAAACTTAGGTGTTGAACAGGAAATTGACACTGGACTTTAATGAAGGGTCCATTGCAGTAAGGTCGAACAGTGTTCTAGGAAGAGGCGCTTTGGCTGAATGTAAAAACCTGACATCAGTTGATGATTTGGTGAGGGTACCCGAGCATGTTTGCTGTATACATTTTGCAGAGCGTACATGGGTTGTGCCACTGGTGGAAAGTAGCTATGACCTGTCGGCTGCTCTTTGGGGATAAAATGCGTGGGGTGACCCTACAGCTGACTTGTGTGGAAAATGTTGTCCCTGAGGATATGGAAAAGACGGTGCCCCTGTGTAGGAACTTTGACCCAGGAGGAAGGTACAAGGTGACAAAGTCTACGGCCTTTTTCAAGGGGAGGGAATTGTGACAGAGCATCCCCGATAGTCGCAGGTTTCTGCCCCTAGAGGGTGGAGGCTAGAGACATACTGCCCTATGCGCCACTGAGGACTGGTTCTCATGGGGGAAAAGTCACCTTATTATGTCAGTAATGATATAGTACTGACACTTACAGTAGTGGTAGAATAGCTGCTAGCGGCTATGTATGGGGTGCTTTTTTGGGGACAGCCTAGTGTTGGGTGGTGGCTGCCCGCATTCCAGGGCAGGTTTTGGGTATGTCTCTGGGAGACCGATTAAAGGCCTCCCACTCCAGGGAATCAGGGGGCGTGGTCTGCTACCTGGCAGTGGAGCAGTAGTGGAGCTAGAGAGAGCTCTGGTCCCCTGAGGCTTGAGGAAGCCACAAAGTATACAGTAAGAATAACTGTGGATTGGTTGCGTGTGGTAGGCACAGACCCTGAGTAGAGGGGACTGTTTATGTGAATCTAGTGGCTATACGGCCGAGGTTTTTATTTGTGTTATGTTTGCTTTGTATGCTTTTTCGGTGCTAATAAAACTGGCTGAAGACAGGATAAACTGAAGCCTGTTTCGGATTGCCAAACAGTAGTAAACAAAGCGGAGATCCGTTAGCTGAATGACCCCCGGGACGAGCGAAGAAGGCGGCTGAAGGCATGTGGGGGTGTTACATATGGTGGAGGATGCCATGGCAGGGGCACTAACTGTACTAAAGGGGTTCAGAAAAAAATGCGTTTAAAAATTTAAGGACTGCGCAGTCCCCTAGGCTGCTGAAATTTAGCTTTGTAAAGGGCCCAAAGGTGCTTTTAAAAAGCGACACACCCCCATATACAACGTTGACTGTCGGGGGGGCAGCCTCAGTGCACAGGAGAGTGTCTTGGAGAGGACAGTGGGGCAAACCCCGTACAGAGACTGTTGTCTAAAAAGACGTGTTGCGGGTGTCTGAAAATTTTGTTTGCCTTGCGGAGCGGGCCCGTGGTGCGGAAAACGCCCAGCACAAGAGATGAATAAGGGGGCCCCCGCATTTGCAAGCAAAATGGGACCTTTTTAAAGGCTATACAAGAAATGGGAAAATGGGCTGCCAACACGGAGGGGAAATCAAAAACCCCAAACCCAAGTGGGAGGCGAACAGGAGGCGATAAAAAGTTACCCCAAACCGAAACACCCTTTTGGGGGAAAGGTGAAACTTACCACGCCCAAGGGCCTTGCTGGCTGGATGTCCAGGGGGAAAAGGCAAAAAACAGGTGGCTTTAAGAAAAACCAGCCTGAATGGTGCAGGGGATGTGCGGTGGACAGGCTGAGAGGATGCCCCGGGGGCGAGGGGAAAGGCCATATGTCCCCCCCAAGGGGGGCCCACTTCAGGAGAGATGGAGTTGCTGGGGACCCCATTGCCGTTCCGGGGGAACCCCACAACGTTGAGCCTAACCGCCCAGCAAGGTTTTTAATGTAAAACGCAGAGTAAGATGGATGCTGCCTTCCCAAAGGGGGCAACCCCTGCGTAAAAGGAGCTCTTTTCCCCATCAGCAGGGGGACCGTGCTGGAGGTGCCACAGAGCGAGGTTTTGCTCCTGATTGTCTTCTCGAAGGGGGCCAGAGGGTTGCACTACAACCCTGGGAGCTCCGGGGGATGCGGGGCCCCACCCATGGCGACATGGACAGTGAGAAAAAGAGAGGCCAGACTGACCAGACATCATACCTGGTAAGATGTTCCTGTTAGTTTGAAAAAAGGGGTTTTGAGACTGTTAAAAAGTCCAGGATCATGTGGCTCCCGGGGTGGGACGTAGGTCTGTACATGCGTTTGGGGACTTGGTGGGTTTAAACGGGGCCCAAATATGCTGAAAAGCCAGAAGAGTTCTGAGGCAGTGGACTTGCAGAGTATTGAACTTAGGGTTATGCATATAGCCATGGGCTTTTAAAAAATAACAGTAAAATAGCAAACCTGCTGTGCACCATGGCAGGCCCCACGGGCCGAAGGGGGGGTTGCGGGAATGTTAGCTCCATTACTGCGTCCTGTGGAACCAGGGCTAAGTTGCTTTGCAAGAGCTGCTCGGTCCCCCCTGGAGGTCATGGCGTCAGGGCTCTGTGTGCAGAAAACTGCAGAGTATGATTAGCTTCTGCAGAAAAACCCCTGCCCCGATAAGCAGATTACTCAAATGTGCCCCTAGGGGGCTGGCTAACAGGGAAAAGTAAAAGGGGTGATGTGTGCCCGGGGATGGTGCCAGCATTTTGTGTTTTGCTCTTGTTGGTCCCAGAGAGATGTTTACCTGCGTTAATGGGAACCTGCAAGGTTGTTGCCGATAGGGGGAAAAACAGCTTCCCAAAAGGTGATTGCTTGTGCTGTGTATGGGGCTTACTACTGGCTGGGAGACTAGAGTTGCATGTGCGGTTGTTCCAAGGGGAAAAACCACTTGGGGAAAAGTCTCTTGCAGGGGGGACGGAGCTGTGTGGGTAGTTTGGGGAAGAGGACTGTGTGTGATTATTTCAAAGGGAGTGATGAAAATCTTTGAAAAAAAAAAAACGTGTGCCCAAAGGGAGATTTTTTTGGCAGCCCTGATCCGTGTAATTTCGAGAAGGGGATCTGTGATCTGGTTTTGACCTGCAGGGAATGAAGAGATATGTCAGGCTGGGACCGTAGGGCAGCGGAGGTCACATGCTCCAATGGGGTGTGTTCCGTAGTTTTTATGAAAAAATCACAAAGGGTTTCAGTGTGGTGTGACGGAAAAATGATTATTAGACCGGAAAAAAAAGGTTGCTAGGGCCCGTGAGGGAAAGGGGAGGGGGCATTGAATCCTCAGATGCTGGGGAAGGCCGTTTTTGACGGTTGTAATTTTTCCCCAAAAATTTGGAGGACAATTTGCATATCACAGAGGGGGAGGTCCGGGGGGTTTTTGGGACCCACAGGTGGGTGGTATGCCCAAAATCTGTGTCCCCACTTTTAAAAAAAGTGCTGCCTTTAATCCGTGCACAAAAGTGAAATGGATGTTGCCCCGATAAAGGAGTCTCCCTGATAGAGGTTGATGTTTCCCTTTTGGACGGTTACAGGAAGTGCGGGGAAAATCGCCGACATTGGGGCAGAAGGCTGGCAAAAACCCGGGGGGCCCGTAAAGGAGGATGAACAGGGGATGTGTCACCAGCCCCTAATTTAAGGGGCCTCCCAGTAAGGTCTGAAACCCCGTGTTTAGGAAGGCGCTTTGGTGAAAGTGAAAAACCTGACACAGTGTGAGGTTGGTGATGGTCCGAGCATGTTTTGTTAAATTTTTGCAGAGCGTGCATGGGGGGTCCAGGTGGGAATCTGACCTTCGGCTCATTGGGGAAAGGGGGGGGTCCTCAGGACGTGTGGGAAAGGGGGTTTCCCCGAGGTAGGGAAAACGGTGCCCCGGGTAGGAACTTTGACCCGGAGGAAAAGGTACAGGTTTAAAAGTCCTATGGCCTTTTTCAAGGGGGGGGTATGTCAGGCGATCCCCGATGTTGAAAGGGTTTTTGCCCCTAGAGGGTGTGAGGCTAGGACAACTGCAGTGGGCCATGAGGACCTGGGCTCAGTGGGGAAAAGTCACCTTTTTTTTTTGTAGTAATGATATAGTAAATGACCTTACATTTGGGCTAGAATAGGGTAGGGGCTATGTAGGGGGGCTTTTTTGGGCAGCCATAGTATTTGGGGTTGGGGGGTCCCCGCATTCAGGTCAGGTTTTTTTGGGATGCTTGGAACCGAAAATTAAAAGGGGGCCCCCCTCCCCCGGGCTCGGGGGCGTGGTCTGCACCCGGCATGGGCAAAATGTGGGGTAGAAAAGAGCTCTGGT
Organism: Phyllomedusa bahiana; assembly: GCA_025379985.1. NCBI lineage: Eukaryota > Metazoa > Chordata > Amphibia > Anura > Hylidae > Phyllomedusa > Phyllomedusa bahiana. Next base: position 16,387 of record JAODAL010024744.1, on the reverse strand, counting down.
CCCCTGAAGGCTTGGGGAGCCCAAAGTTAAAGAAGAATCTGTGGGGGCTGGTGGTAGGGACAGACCCTATAGAAGGGAATGTTTAGTGGAAAATGGCTAGCGGCCGGGGTTTTTTTGTGTTATTTTGCTTTGTATGCTTTTTTTGGGCTAATAAAATGGTGAAACCGGATAAACTGAAGCCGTTCGGGTGCCCCAAACCCCTTTTAACCAAGCGGTGATCCCTGAGTGAATACCCCAAGAAGGGGGGCCGAAGGATGTGAGGGGGTTTTCAGTACCCACAAGGTTTTAGGTGGGCGGGATCGGATGTGGCACTTGTAATTCAACTGCCACATGACAAATGTTTATTGTAGGGTACTGATACAGTTTTTACATTGGAGGGAGTGTGGGGGGGCACTAAGCAGACCTGCCAGTAGGGCGACAGGCAAGAAAAGGATTTTGAGAAAGAGCTGCTGTGCCAACCTGAAATGGAGGTTCCCAGCACAAGGCAGGTGGGTGGGAGGGAGGAAGGTAAAAAATAGAGCTGCTGTGCTCTCTGGAAAACGCAGGGGGCAGAGGAAGGATTGCGATATTCCAGCATCCCCTTAGTTGCGAGTCAGCAACTGAGCCACGCCTATTAGCTCCCATTGTAAGGGGGGGATGTAAGTCGGAACGTTGTAAAGTTGGGACTGCCGATTGGATATTTTGGGGTTTGACCATTATCTTTGTAGGGCTAACCTCTTCCGAATTTACTAAGTATTAATTAATAAGTAACAATTTTTTTAAATATATTTAAAAGTTAATATGTTTTTACTAATTCATATATGGTTTAGTTGGAAAACTGCCAGTGGTTTTATTGTAAACCCCCATATGGTGTTTTTATTATTAATTTAATAAGGGATATATTGTGGGTTTGGGTTTTTTTTTATCTATCTATCTATCACATCTATCTATCTCTATCTGTGTGTGCATCACACTATTTTTATGCCTGTTTTTTATTTTTTTTTTTTTGAAATGTTTTATTTTGTGAGTATTTTATTTGTTAGTTTTTATGTTTCTTCCTCTTTCTCCTCTGTGAGTTTTACCATATAACAATTTTTTTCATGTTTGGAGGCAGGTTCTGAGTCCAGTGGTTGAAATTAAAGGGGTTTGCCACAATATAAGATTGACGTGGGAACATCCAAAATTTGTATTTAAGCAAGCTTTTAAATCTACTTAATAAAAAAATAGGTATGATATAAAAGCTACTGTCTCCTTTCTAAATCCTCTGTGCACTGCTCATTGTCAGGAGTTCCAACCAGCACTCGCTTCTATTTGCTTGGCCGAGATTGCACAGTTCTATCTTCTCTCTCTGTTATGGCCTGCTCAGGAACGCGCATTGCCGCACATGCATACTCCTTCCCTGCCCGGCCACCACATACTTTAGTAATGTTGCTGCCAATGCTGTCTATGCTCCTCGTGCTGCCTGCTCTCCCTGTGGTGCTATCTCGCCACAGCAAGGAGATATCCTCTGTGGTCTAGCCAATCACTTACCATTAGTGCTATAACGCAGCGCTCCTCATGCTGCCGAGGCAGATTGAATACTTAGTGGCGGAGGTGGTGCAATGATGTCACAGAGGAGTGGTTTACCGGCGCTGTTTTTTTTTCTTCTAAACAAAAGAACATAACATCCCCTTTTTCAAGAATGAAGAGGACGGAGGGGACCTGTGAGTTACACAAACCAACTTGTGGCAAAACCCCTTTAACATAGTCAAGTAACATTACAGGTTTGGTCCATATGGATAAGCAGTAACAGTTTTGTAGAGTAAAGCAGAGAATCAGAAGTGAGGTAAACTTAAACTCAATAGTCTGTCAAAGAGGAAGTGCAATGGCAAAGTTTATTTGCAAGGTCAGAATGTGTGAGGAGATAGACCTGAAACAAGATTGGTAAGAAACAGACCTTTGTGAAACAAGACAACTCATAACACTCTACATAAGCATGATAATTATTACATAGGGGCGACATGTATGAACGGCGGCTGCGCCAGAATTCTGGCGTCTTTTCAGCCCGAAAACTAGTGCAGCCCTGTTTGCTCTGTTTTTAAACAGGCGCACTCCGATATTAGGTGCATTTTCGGGCACCTGTGGCACTTTGTAATGCGCCTGAGATCAGGGGGTGTGCTGGAAGGGTGGGCATTACAACTGTATGAAGCTTCACATTTACGCTGGAACAGGTAAACCACTTTACCTGAGCCAGAAGTGTCGCTTCGTAGCTAGAAAGCTCTAAATCTATGACCCGCAGTAGAACAGGTTCATAGATTCATGCACATTCTACATTACAAATGCGCGCAAAAAAAGGCTCCTGGGTGTCCAATGTCTTTTTTACATTTTTTCTCCCATTGTTTCCATCCATAAATTATGGCAACAAGTGTTGGTTTTTCCCTCAAACCATTAATTAAGAGAGGCTGTTGGTCTTATTAGGATTACGGTCTAAGTATCAAGAGATGAAAGTTTGAGGTATGCCTATTAAAGTGTGGTGTCAGCCAACTTTAAATAATTATAAGCCATCTTCACAAAGTCTCTTAAAGACATTAAAACCTTTTTTTATTTCTATCACAACAATAAAATTGTATCAAATTCTTGTATCAAAACATTGTAACTTGGACATATATACTGTCAGCCAACGCCACACTACTGGTGGATTTAAACATTTATTTTTTGCTTATTGTTTTTTACTGTTCAGATAAAAATGAATGAGTCAGTTGCAGAAATGTCTGCCAAAAATTTGTGGTGCATGTAAATTCACCTGCAGGGACTTATTGTTTCAATGTTTTTAAATGCTTGTAAAACATACCATGAATTCCAAGCATTTTTCATAATGTTGTAATTTTTCATAATTGGTGGTGGTTTTTTTTGTATGTACATATTTTTTTACATTTTGAAGTCTTAGGCCCCGTTCACACGACGGATTTGGCCGCGGTTATGGCCGCAGGTTCCGACGCGGTTTCCACGGCCAAAACCGCGGCCAAATCGCGTCTAGTTTATTAACATGGTTTCTTATGGGAAACCGCGGTAATATTCACACCCGGTGGGGTTGGCCGCGGCTCCGGGGCCGCGGCCAAACCCGCACGGGTGAAGAACTCTCCTGTCCATTCCTGACAGCGAGGGCGCTGCGCGGCGGCCGCGCGGTGCTGCCGCGGGCATCGCCGCGGGGTGTCGCCGCGAGTGGTGCGCGGCTGGGACGCGGCTTGCGCCGCGGTTTGCCCTCTGCCCTCTGCTATTAATTTGCATGGGGGCAAACCCTCGGCACAAGCCGCGCTCCAAACCACGCCCCTCCCGCACCGAGACCACGCCTACCGCCCGCGCCGCAAACCCGCGTCGGGAGAAGCGAGTTTGCGGCGCGGTCCGACGAGGATTTGGCCGCGGGAACCGCGGCGAGAGCCACGGCGAAACCCGCAGCCAAAACTGCCGTGTGAACGGGGCCTTATAGAGAGAAAAAGTGTCCAAAAAGCCCTTGCTCAAAGCATGTTACTTTCTTAAAATAAATAAATAAATGAATAAAACAACAAACAATGCATATAAACTTAAACCATATGGGGGACATGTATGAAAACTGTCTAGTTCTAAGGCCCTGTTCACACGGCGGATTTGGGCGCAGGTTTGGCCGCGGTTTCAGCGCAGTTGCCGCGACCAAAACCTCGTCCAAATTGCGCCCCAACCTAGCATCTCCTGCCGTGGGTTATCGGCGCGGGGTTCGGTTGTGGCATGGTTTGGGGCATGGTTTGGGGCGCGGTTTTCACCCATACAAATTAAGAGGCAGGACCCAAACCCGCGGCCAAACCCGCGCCCCACCTGCGCCCCAATCGTGCCAAAAAGCACGGCGAATCCCGCACGGACACCAGGTCTGTGGAGTCGGCAAGCCGAAGCCCCGACTCCAACTCCGACTCCTCAATTTCCCAAACCTCCGACTCCGACTCCTGACTCCCTCATACATGGCGCATGTTTAAGTGATAACTATACTGCAGTAAAGTGGTAACATCAGGCTGTTTACCACCTTATAATAGAATAATCAAGCTATTTAGGTAGAACAGACACTGACAAGCAAAAGGGTAACAATGTTTTGATCTTTTGAACACTTGTGGGTAGAGTTGAAGAAAAAGCTGTATTTGTATCCAAGTCTGCACCAACATTGGGAATGTGTAGAAGAGACCTGGGATCAGATTTTGGTCACGAGGTGCTTGAATCTGATACAGAGCCCAGAAGGATTCAGGCAGAGCTGAAAACCAAAGGTGGATTTCCCAAATACTAACAAAATAATAAAAATTAATACTTTTTAGGAGCAAAAATGTAACTAAGCAGATGCTAAATACTAGCAAGTCAAATTTATGCATAATATGGGTCAGATGACTGTATATACAATTACAGTAGCCTCATGTACAAAGCTGTAGTGGATGGAGAGATATGGAGCCTGAAAGTCACAAGTTCAAACCATTGTTACCATTTTGCTTGTCAGTGTAATATATATATATTTATTGGACATGACTTTAGGACACAAAAAAATTGTAAATATGCAAAACCCTGCAGGAACATTTGTGGAGTCTCTGAATTTGTTCTGAGAAATAGTATTGCCTCCATCAGATCCTGCATTCATGACCTCACATCTGGTCTCATTATTTCCAGGCTAGAGAACAGCCTCTCTACACTAACTTGGGTTGGGGGCAAAGAGGTGACCACAGGGGCAACATCTCTAACAATGTCAGGGTATAAAGGAATTGCCTCAGCCACAGTCAGTTTTGATGGATGGTTGAACTCTTCTACTTCTTTGAAAACAGGTGAAAATTTTGCTGAAATCTGTTTGCCATGGGAGCGGAATCTTTTCCCCTGGGGGCAGCACTTTGCCTGCTCCATGTCATCAATTACACTCCTCATGTGATGAGGCTGAAGATATGGGAGCAGCAGCACTGGCCGGACCCAATTCCTCTTGCTCTTTGCATCGAACTAACTGGACCAACTTATTATATGTTTTGGGAGTCGGAGTCAGTCCATTTTATGACGACTCCGACTCCTGCAAAATAGCCACCGACTACGACTCCACGACTCCGACTCCACAGTCCTGGTGGACACCGCACCGAAGACTCGCTGTCAAGAATTTACAGGAGACTTCGCACACATTCGCGGCAAGGCCGCGGCACCAAAGCCGCGGCCAAAGCCGCACCGTGTGAATAGTAACACGGTTTCCCATAGGAAACCATGTTATGAACTGGAGCGCGATTTGGACGAGGTTTTGGCCGCTGCAACCGTGCTGAAACCCGCGTCCAAACCCGTGCCGAAATCCGCCGTGTGAACAGGGCCTAAGACTTTATTTATTGCCCATAGCAACCAATGAGAGTTCCACTTTCATTTTTTCAGAGCACTATATAAAATGAAAGGGGAGCTCTGATTTGTTGCTATGGGCAATAAAGTCTTAGACCTAGACAGTTTTCATACATTTGGCCCTTATATTTTTGACAAAAAAAAAACACGAAAAAAGAACAGAAACATCATAAAAAGAAGGATATTCAGCTACTTCGTGTCAATTTGTTTATTTAAACTCTTGACAATCTTATCAAGATGAAAGATTTAATGAAGAAGCAATCAAACCTTTTTTAGGATAATTGTTTGCAGTTATATGGCATGATGTAACCTGTACAAAGAATGTATGCAATCAATGTTTATAACCAATCTCATCTGTTTGTAAAGAAAACTCCTCTCTAGTACAGAAAGCATTTACATTTTTTACATTATAGCTAGACATTTAAACATATAATAGTTGTGCTCCTAAAATCCCTTTATTAACTTCTTTAATATAATTATGCATTTACTCATGTAATATTTATTTTATTTTCTTCATATATGTGCTTCTAAAACTGCAAAACAAAAAGAGAGCAGCGCCTGCTCTTGCCAGCCCGCTTCAGACTTGCACTTCCTGGTTAGACTGTGGTTGGTTCTACAACAGTTCCGAGCTGAGCATGTTACAGTGACATAAGTGCAGGAGGTTTGTAAACTGTAATGCATAAGGCTAATGAGTTCTAAAGCGTTAAAGCTTTTCAGTAACTTAGGTAAACCAGCTCCTGTGCTAGAAATAACACTCAGCAGGGAGTGAGTAACCATGGTCAGACAGGAGCAGCTGGGGCAATGAGAGCAGAGCGATGATCAGTAATTTAGGGAAGCTTGTGTAAACAAGCAGGAAATGAAATCTTCTCTATCTCTTAAAGCAAAACCAGAACAACAATGTATTTGGTAATAGTCTTCATTTACCTTTGCCTACATGTTTACATTGTGGTGAAAAAAAAAACTATAAATATTGCATTATTCGCAATGTCTGTATTTGTGTGTGTGTGGGTGTGGGTGTGGGGGGGGGGGGGGGCGCCCCCCCCAAGGCTCTTCTTCCTGTCATACACAGGAGGACACAAGCCATCCAGTTAGGGTTTGTCTTGTGAGGGTCGGAAATAGTGTGGCACATGTAGCATGACACTCATGATGACGAAGATATTTTTGACATACTGCTACCGTCACTTGCTACTTGTGGCAAGTAAATAAAAAATACTAGTAAATACTTTAACTTTGTACTTGTTTTTACACTATTATTCCTAATAATATTTATTATGAGTATTCTTCTCTAGCCCAAGGCCTTAATTTGTTTCTTATCTTCCGGTTGAAGACAAAGAGCACAATGGGGCAGGCAGAGCCATAACACATTGTGAAGAAAACTCTAATGTCTGTCACCAAGGCTAGTAAATAGGTTGATAGTGTTTGATAAAACCAAATGGTATTATCAATTCCATACAAAGTGACATAAAAAGTCACCAAAGTCACCACAGCTCGTGCTGCTTGACCCTCAGCAGATGATTGACCCTTGTTTGTAGCTGAAGTTCTTAGGCTCTGTACTTGCTTTCTGGGTCTATGAAGCACCCAAAGAATGTAGCAGTTTGCCATAGCCATGACAACTACCAAAACTAAGTCCAGTGCAAAGCTGACATATCCTGAAGCCTCAAAGGAGGTTTTGTCTGGATATACTACAATACAATAGCCCGGACCATAAACATACTTTAGACCAGTAGTGTTGAAAGGCTGAGTAGCATACATGCCAAAAGGTGTGTTAACTGTTATACTCATCACATAGAGAAATCCAATTGCAGGAATCATCCCCTCTTGAATCTTTATTTTCAATGAGGAGTTTGTTCCAGCTGAGCTAAGAATAGCACCTTGAAAGCAACTCAGCAAGCAAGTTAGACTGATAGCCATACCACGGAAGACCCGAAACACTGCTGCAGTCACTTTGCATCCGGTGTCATTGATATATCCTTTGATGCCTATCTCAAAAAGGATAGTGGGAAAAATTCTTGTCAAATATCCAAGTAGATTAGCCAAGCATAAATGAAACAGGATAAGCTCTGAGCCTACTAGTCTATGTTCCTGGTATGAAATGACTATGAAGGCCAACAAAATGAGAACATTTCCAATAACACCTATAAAGGTTATTCCACTATATGTTGTAATTTTCACTAGTTTGTACAATTCCATTATTAGAACCTGTAAACACAAATAAATTGATTAGAAACAGGAAAAAACAATGTGGATCAACTAAGATGTAAAGAAGGCAATAAATAACATATAGAAAGTGTTTAAATACTTAAAACAGGAGGGCAGTGAAGAGGCACTAAAAAGCTACAGGGAAAAAATAAAATATGTAAAATAAATAAAGACAGCAACGCTGGAAACAGTAAAACTAACTCCAAAATATTTTTTAACTATATAAATAGTAATAAGATGAAAACTGAAAATGTTGGTGGTTTGAAAAGTAGTGAGGGAGGTATTGTGGAGGGTGGTGAGGAAAGCAAATCTATTAAGCAGTTTTTTCTCCACCGTATTTACCAAGGGAAATGACCTTCCTGTTGATGAGCAGAGGGATGAGGTAAACTCTACCTTAAATGTTTCTTGTCTAACCCAGGAAGAAGTGTAGCTCCGTCTTAAGAGGATTAAAATAGGCAAATCACCATGTCTTGATGGTATACACCCCAGTGTCCTAAGGGATTAAGTAATGTCATAGACAGGCCCCTATTCTCAACATTTATGGACTGTATAGTAAGTGGGTGTGTCCCAAAGAATTAGCGCATATCAAATGTGATGCCAATATTCAAAAACCATAATATAAACCTATATGTTCAAAGAATCAAATACTCAATAACAACAAAATATTAGTTATGGGTTGAGAAAATTATCAGTAAATTCTTCTATTATTATTTTATTATAACAATCATATAAAAATAACTGATTAAATATTTCATTAAAAAGTGGGAGAACAATGCATAATGTAGCCACTAACGGAAATGTATAGTCACATAGAATTATAATATTTAAAAAACGTGATCAATCATGGATATACATATATGTGCAATTAAAAAAGGGGTATATATAGATAAATGTATACATATGTAAATGCTCCTCAACATAAATGTAAAGTGCAAGTGCTACTGCATGCCATTTTAATATAAAGCTGTCAGTAAACAATACAGTAATACTAAAAGTGTTCAATACCATATTGTTTACTTACAGCTTTATATTACAATGGCACTCAATTGTACTTTTTATTAGAAATAAAACATTACGTCAACTCTACAAGTTTAACATTAACGGATTACAGATGATGAAACATCATTTTTACCGAACAGTGAATTCCATAAGAACAAACCCCCCGTAACAGTGGCAGAATTGTATTTCTTTGCACATTCCAATCCACATAATTTTTTTTCAGGGTTTTACAATATATTCTATGGCCAAAAACAAGCCCTCATATGGCAATGTAGATAGAAAATGAAAAAAAATAAATAAAAATGTGGCTCTTGGAAGGTGGGGAGGTAGAAATGAAAACTCAAAATTTAAAAGTAGATGCGTCATTAATGGGTTAAAGTATGCACAGTCCATCTACATAAACTGACATTTTTTAGGAGATCCATAGCATTTACTATTGCATGTGTTGCAACTTAATTAAAACTTCAGTATATCGATATGGAAATAACTAACTCTGGCCAACGGCCATTTTGCGCCACTTGTTAACAAGTGCATTTTATATTTCCCTACTGACTTGAAGCTGGCTGCAGTAGTTTTTGCCAAAAGAAATACATGTAAGGATGCCTAACCACCGCTAAAATGAGAAGGCATTTTTTCCCTAAAATGAGGACAATTGCCTTCTACCTCATGAGGGCTTCTGCCTTCCTCTGGATCAACACTATAGAACAATAGGCTGAACTGGATGGACAACTTTCTTCTTTTGGCCCTACAAACTATTTAACTATGTTACTATGTAACTGTTTTCTGTGAGACCACCCCTACACTGATCTCTCTTTAAGTGTATGTTCATACGACGCGTTGACTTAGTGTTGGGATAAGTTTTTAGATGCGTGTTTGGATCCGTGTTTTGGATCCTGAGCAGACCCGAACACACAATCTGCAGTGTAATTTTACATTGCTTTCAATGTAAAACGCACATGGAGAATCAACGCAGAGGAAAGATATAGAAAAGCTTGTGTGAACTCAATGGCAGGCAAGAAAAAGCAGTAAATGGAATGAGGCACTACAATACCCAAAAGATTATAAAAATTAGGTTATTTAAGTTTAGGTAATAGAGGGTTGGGGGTGATCTAATAATTATATTAGTTAAGTATTGAATCTGTCACCAATTTTCTAAGTAAATAAGGTGTAATTGACATAAAATTCTCACATGTTGGTAACAAAACCATCCAATCCACACAGGCAAAGAAATCAAAACATAGATGTCCATAAATCAAGTTATATTTAAAAATGAGAGACGACACAGGGAAAAAGTATTGAATGTGCTTACTGAAATGTATTTGATAGTTGGTACAAAAGCCTTTTTGGTGATGACAGCTTCAAGACACCTCCTGTATGGTGAAACTACTGGAATGTATTGCTCAGGTGAGATTTTGGCCCATTCTTCCACACAAACACTCATTAAATCCTAAAGGTTCTGTGGAATCCTTCTTTGAACTCTGAGTTTAAGTTCCTTCTATAGATTTTCTATTGGATTCAGGTCAGGTGATTGGCTGGGACATTAAGGCAGCTTTATTTTCTTTCTCGGAAACCAATTGATAGTTTCTTTGGCTGTGGGGTTAGAATCATTGTTTTGCTGAACTGGTGCCATTCCAGCAGGGTGGTGAGGATTGGATTCCTGCTCTACGCCTTACCTTAGGTGGGCTCCAGAGGTGATTTTCTGTCGTCACAAAGGTAAGCAGTACCATAGACTTGCCTTACCGCTATTTGAATGAATTTCAGGTGCACCGGAATTAAATTGTAGAATACAGTACACCAATTTTCTTTCCCAGAGCTGTTATTTGCTGTACTGGGTGTCCAAGTCACAAATCTTAAATGCATAGATGGTTAGTGGAACAATTGATATATACAGTATGAATTATCTGGCTCAGAGTAGTGTGCCTTTCATATTGTGCATTAGGATTTTATATGCACAGACACTCCATTTGGTCATTTGATCATGTTATTTATAAACAAGTGCAACATTTGTAGTGGATTTATCTCTTGTGTGGTACCATAAAATGCCAAATATGTCTTCTGAAGAGTGTGGGCAAACAGAAACATGTCATGTCGGAACTTCTTGGTATTTTTTGAGGATTCAGTGTAGGGATCAGTGTGCTTTAGGGACAGGATACAGACATGGTCGTCCTTTTTGGGACAGCTACCTTGTATTTAGCTTATCCATAGGGCCTTACAGGTCAAGAAGCGGTTAATAGGGTTTTTCCTGTTCCAGTTCACACTTCGTCTACATTACGCAGAAATTTGTTATTGTTTATTCTGTTTGTTTTGTGAATTGTGCATGGTTATATGGAGTCGGTGTTTAGAACAGGATTTCAGTGAGAATACATATATCTTTTTAGATTTCATTTATTAAAAGTTATGTTTTTGATACACACCTTGTTTTAATTTTTGTTGAAATGTCCACCCTTGTATCATCTTCATCATCCTGGTAAATGGCAGCAGATTTTTATCAGGAATGTCTCGCTATATGTGTCCATTCATCCCTCATTCAATTATATATAGTTTGCCAGTGCCATATGCTGGAAAACAGCCCCACAACATGATGTTCCCACCTCCAAACTTCACTGTTGGTTGTGTGTTTTGGGGGTTATATGCAGTGACTTTTGGCCTCCAAACATGGTTTGTGTTATGGCACCCAAAAATTTTAATTTTGTTCTCATTTGATCAGACTATATTCTCCCAATATTTCACAGGCTTGTCTAAATGTTGTTGAGTAAACTTTAAACACGCTTTAACATGTTTTTTGTTAAACAATGGAGTCTTGCGTGGTGAGCGTGCATACAGGCCATGGAGGTTGAGTGCATTACTTATTGTTTTATTTGAAACAATTGTACCTGCTGAGTCAAGGTCTTTCTGTAGTTCTCCACAGGTGGTTCTTGAACAACTCTTTACATAATCCTTTAACTTCTTTGTCTAATGGGAGCATCTGGTGGTTAATGGTGAAATGATGGTCTCAACAGCAACAGTGCTCACTGGAACCTTCAGTAGTTTAATAAATTCTTCTGTAACCAATTCCATCAGTATGTTTTGCAACAATAAGGTTGCAAAAGTCTTGAGACAGCTCACTAGTTTTACCCATCATGAGATGTTTCTTGTGGGCCACCTTAGTAATGAGACACTTTTTTATATGCCTCAACTAAACCAGCTATTATTATTTTTCACTGAGTAGCAGAATTGCTTTCTAATTTTTGGTAGATTTGAATTGATGTCATGACTTTCCATAGCTTTCTGCAACTCTCTTTCTTCATAAGTTCAATACTTTTTCCCTATGTCATTTCTCATTATAACATATAACTTAGTTTATGAACATCTATGGTTTGATTTCTTTGCCTGTGTAGATTAGTTGGATAGTTATAGACATCTGGTGAGAATTTCATATCAATAGCAGATTTAGAAATATATTTACTTTAAAAATTGGTGACGTGTTAAATACTTATACCCACTGTACATATTTATATTTATCTCAAAGGTCAACACAGAGATCTCTTTATTGATATATCTTTACACAGCAATGTTTCTATAACAGGTGAGCATCCTTTATTTCTAAAGGAAAGTAGTGTATGTTTCTGATTCTTTACTGTAAAAGCAGTAAAACTGTGTAGCAGAGGAGTGTCATGATAACCTTGCTAAAAGAGTTCAAAAAGGCCTAGATTCGTTTCTAGAGTACAATAATATTACAAGTTATAGTAACTAGATTTCTCTAGAAGGGTTGTTGATCTGGGGTCTGTGTGTTTAGAAGGCTGCTGTTTTCATTAGCTCTCTTGTTTGAGCACAGCTACATGCCTTCATTAAAGAGTTACTTTCATCACATTGATTAGCTTTAAACATGAAGGCAAAGGGAATTGGAGATTATTACTAAATTCATAGATGTTCTGATTTTGCTTCCTTACAATGCTAGAGCAGCTCTTATCCTCTGCTTGTATACAAAAGATTCCCTTGGTTTCATGCTGTGTGTTATCAGCAGCACTGACAAACTTTCACCCTTTGAACTCTGTAGCCTTCTGCCCTACTGTTTAAATCCTTCTGTTAGCAATGTCCCTCTAACAGGCTTGCAGAGTTATGTCGGTTACTGCTGTAGAACTGCCTACAGCCTAACCAGGAAGTGTGGCTGGCTGTGAAGAGCATGCTCTGTGAAACAGTGTGGTGAGAACGCCCATTTAATTTTATCTTTTACAGCCTATAAGGTATGTCTTCTCCCTTGTGCTTTACACTATGGGCCACATGTATGAACCTGTTTAGGCCTAAAACTCACTTTTTTGCCCATAGGTTACTATGGGTAAAAGAGTGAATTTTAGACCTAAACAATTTCATACATGTGGCCCATAGTGTAAAGCACAAGGGAGAAGACATACCTTATAACTCTTACAGAGTTTGATGTTGGTACCCTGCTTTCTCTGTACACAGGCTATGAGAATTGCTGCCTTCCTACTCTAAAATGATTTGTGTGTTTTCCTCCCTTTTTAGAGTCTGTGTGAGCTGCTCTTCGTGGATGCTTTCTCTTGTCTCCAACCCGCTGATTTGCAGTGTACAACATCCTCCTCCCTGCTGCTATCCCTAACATTGAGTAAAGAGAAGAGGAGAGCAGAGGAAGCTGTCAGAGTTAGAAGTGCTCTGTTGGATTGATGTTTGATGCATCAGGGCAGCCAGCTAGGTAAAGAAGCTAGGTTGTGTTCACATGGCAGAATAAATCTGCCAAGTATTTCTAAACCCAGCATCCTTGCCTTGAATTTCTGCCACATGTACTGTGGATTTGTTCAGTCCGGGGCCGTACATTTGGGCCGCAGCCCCTTTAAGGGGAGGCCCCGCATGACCCGTCGCGCCATTCCGTGGCAGAGGTTAGGGGGCGGAGTCGAGCGCAGCGCGAGGGGGCGGAGTCAGTTTATAAGCCGAGCCCCACGCCGCGCGGGCTCAGACGCAGGGACAGTGTAAAAGAAATCAGTCCCACCCTCCCACCCTATTTTGGGGGGGGGGGGAAGTTGAGGAGATGGTTTGTTAAGGGGAGAAATTATTTGTTCGTTTAATAAGGTTTTGCTGGTGGTTATTAGGCGTCGCAGTGGCAGGGCGGTTTGGGGTCCTTGGAGTCGGTGGAAAGTAGTGGGGGAGTCAGGCTCCGCTTGGCTCCCAATTGGTGGATGGACCGGCCTGGCGAAGTGTGGGGCTCCACAGGGCAGCGTCCTTGGGGGCAGGTGACAGAAGTAGCCGCTGAGGGGGGGTTTGGTGCCTGAAGCCCCGGGGGTGACGGTGGGGGTAAAACTGTGGTGGAAAGAAGTATGGTGTCACCCGGCTCTGGTACGTTTTGGTTCATGTCTCCAAAGGGCATCAGCCCAATCTGGTTTTCCGTGGTAATGGGGTTCCGGGCAAATGGGTATTGGGGATACTCATTTGCATTCTGTTTTTGTTAAACTGTTTTGTTAAATAAAATGGCTGCTGCGGCCAGAATTATCCAAGCCAAGGTCTCCGTGGATTTTTTTTTTCTTTATCAATACACAGACCTCATTGAGGTTTCTTTTTTAATTTATTTGCACTGTTTGACTAATTAATAAGGAGTATTAGAGGACGGGGAGTAGAGTGACATCACTGGGGTTGAACACTAAGTAGCTGTCTGAGAGAAGAGGTTAGTTCCGGGCTTGTGCGGGCCAGGACTGAGGAGCTTTCGCCCAGGTTGTATCCCTGGAGACGAACAGTAACAATGGTCTAAAAGGGCAGCTAAAAACAAAAACGGTCCGAATTTTAAATAAAAAATGAATTTGGGGAAAATGTTTATTATTTAATTTGCAAGCTTCCCACGTCAATTTTACTTCGTGGCAAAACCCCTTTAAGTAAAATGCATGTGTTAATACGTGTTGCATTTTTGGTGTGTTTTTTGCAGCATTCAAAGATGAATCACTAAATTACATTTATAGATCACTTAATTTGTTATGGTAAAATGAACTAAAAAAAAACACACCAAAAGGTTGCTTGTATTATTGGTAAAAAACCCACAACCACTGCAACATAAAACATGTGAAACATGAAAAAGAAATTTCTGCAATTGTTGAATTTTTTTCTGCTGAAAATCCCATGAGTGTAAAAAAATGAATGTAAAGGAAGACTAAAGAATATTTTTTAGTTAGCATTAGTTATATGCAGCAAATCACAATTATAAAACAGATGGTTTATTATACAACAATCAAAAATGAGTACCTACAATCTATAAGTCAATGCATTAAGGGCGACATGTCCCATTAGGGCTGCACCATTTTTTGGGTGTATTTTGCTGCAAAAAACTGTTGACGCCGTATTCTCTATATAAATGAACTGTAGTACACCAAAACTAGGCACATTATACACCAGGCACAACACATTTGAATGCGCTTAAAGTAGGCGCATCAAATATGCTAGCAATGATATGCTATGCATCTACATTTTGCTATGTGCCTAGATTCGGTGCATCAATTATACTATGCAAGATATAACAAACACCAGATTTTTGACAGGTTCATTAATTCGGTCACACTATACACTCATTTAATGCGCCTTAAAACTGGCGTGGAGGCGCCTCTTTTCTGAAATGTCATCCTAAGTGTTCATTATAATCACATTTAATTAGCCTTTTGCTACTACGGATTTTAAAGTATTTCTTAGATTTTATGCATGCTAACTTACCTTGATCTTACCACCTCATTCACATATTTTAGATACCAATAGCTGAAGATTGGATGCTGGTTTATATATAAGTCTGGAGGATGGATTTAATGAGCATATGATGCAATCTATTATGATTGTTTTTAATTATGAGAAACTAATGTTCCACTTTTAACAGGTCCCTTAATACCTTCCAAACCAAGGGATTAACATTTAATTTACTACTAACCAATTTCAACTTGGTCTCATGAGTGTAGAAACAATAACATCCCTTGTGGCCATGTTTTTTCCTTAAAGCAATATATGACAGAAAATCTAGTTTTGTTTTCAATGCTGAATTTCTTGTGCCACCTCTCATATTAGGTCCGGTTCACATAAGCATCAGAGATTCGGAACCTCCGCCGGCCCATTTTTTAATGGACACTAATGGCACCCATCATATTTTTGCTACGGTGTCCATTGTTTTAATGGTAAAAATAGCACAGCATGCACTATCTTTTCTGTCATAATTGACAGACTTTGCGACAAACCCCCCGACATGTATGTAAATGGTGCGATAAAGGATATGTCTGCGGCGTGACGTGGTTTTCAACCTTTAACATGCTCAGGATAAGGGCAGGCATGAATATACCACAGAGACATATTATACAAATGGTCCTTTTGCATTACTTTCCTCTCCGAATGACCTCCATAATTAGTAAATATACTGGTGGGGCATTGACCCAAAGGCCATGAGAAGTATTATAAAGCGGATGGGGTAATATGATCTGTACTCCAGGTCCCTCGCTCTTCTATGTATGACACATCAGTAGTGGTGAGCGATTACGTCGACTATCGTCATCGGGTCGATAGTCGATATCGGCAATTATCAAGACGATATCCGATAGTCGATAATAGATTATCGCCGATGACCATTAAAGTCTATGGGAGAGGAACAAACACCTTCATTTTTTACACCCAAACGGGCTAGAGAAGCTGAATTAACATCGTAACAGTCAAATGATACGTGCTACATCTTAGGCAACCCCACTTTGGTTATAAAAGCCACAGAAAGATAATCACAGACCATTTTACTATCCCTGTCTTGTACCACAGCATGACCCTTAAACCTGCATGACCCCAAATTAAAAAGTGCCAGAAGGCAGTATTACTTGAACCCTCATTTTTCTTGAACTGGCATTGACTATCCGTTCTGGAA
>JAODAL010024743.1:0-59947 GCA_025379985.1 Phyllomedusa bahiana | reverse complement strand
CTCGGCTTCCCCCTTATTCCCAAGTGCAAACAAAAAAAATGTGGACTGGATTAATTATATTTACTATAATCAGCAAAGGTTTGTTAATTACAGTAGAGATGGGTTTCAAGGAGTCTATGAAGAATTAGGCCCCAATACTAGGATGACCTTACAGAACCGTTTAGCCATCGACATGGTGCTGGCTGAGAAAGGAGGAGTTTGTGGGATGATAGGTGAAGAATGCTGCACCTATATACCCGACAACACAGGAGTGAATGGCAAAATCACTATCGCCCTAGGTAAGATAAAGAATTTGTCAAAGGAACTCAAGGAGAATTCAGGAGTGGATACTTCCTGGGCCTCCTGGCTGACTGATTGGACTGGAGGCTGGAAGCGCTGGTTACAGCAAGTGGGCATGATACTGCTGGTTATACTGGTGGTGTTACTGTTTGTGCTGTGCTGCTGCGTTCCCCTCTACAAAAATCTATTGGCCCGGATAGCTGCAGGAGGAGCCACCTCAGGAACCTTCCTTATGCACGAACAGGAACCTCTGATGTGCGGTGATGAAGGAGGTATTGGTGACATCCCTTCCTACCAAGACCCCCATAAGTATGAACCAAGAGTCAACTCTCTGATTTAAAGGGACATGTCAAGGGGGAAAACCTCACACACTGTTAGGTAGGTCACTGGAAGTTGCGTGTTGAATTCACCCGCTAGGGGGGTTTCCTCACAATCCTTCTGAAGAAATCCCACACCCCTTACCCCCAGTGTGAGCAGTTTCCAAAGGTCCTATGCTATTTTAGTTTCAGGAAAGACAATAGGGACAGTGGAGAAAATCTTGGTCTTTAGGGGGGATTGTGAAGGTAAAGAGATTTGAACTAATATTGTGTTGCATGCATAACTATGAAATCCCAAGCTTTTCTCCTTAATAAGGTATCTCAGCTTGAGCAGATTCCATTTTGTGAGGAATGATACAGCAAATATGAAGAAGCATTTAAGATGGTTGCAGTCCAGGATGTAACATCTTGATATCAGTTTCCCCAGGATGTGGAATTTGGTTATCATCTCCCTTCCTTAAGTTTCGTTTTACTGGAAATCAACTACAAAGTTTCGGCCGATGCATTCCAGAGACTTTCTACTCAGAGACAACATGGACCAATGAAATCTACTCAGAAGCTGCCTAAATATGGACATATGTCCGTTCCTCTCGCCCCTATTGCGCCTGCGCTTGTTTGATTACAGAATCATACAAATATGTGTGTAATGCATTGTATTGTCAGAATTGCTTGGAACATGAATGAGATTCGAACCAGAACTCTGCGTCTGACTCAGTTTCTAATCGGCCGATACATGTTCCCCTGATCGTGATTTGGAGTACCGGGACAAACGGGTGACCCCCAGTGTTGGTAAACGACCCCCGACACTTTGGCGCCGCAACGTACGGTCATAATAATGTGGCTCTAAATTGTTTTTCTCTTTGCCTTCTGAAAGCCATAACTTCTTTATTTTTCCACCTACATATGAGGACTTATATTTTGCAGGACAAGTTGTGCTTTCTAGCGGTGTTATTCATATTCCTATAGAATATACTGGGGAACGGCAAAAAAATTCTAAGTGGGGCAAATTTTATGGAGTTTATACGTCGGTAAAAAAATTATATGTTTTCTGTCTTCTACAGGTTGATACACATCCAGCAATACCAAACATGTAGGGTTTCCATTATGTTTTGGTACCGTAAAAAAATTCCAAACATTTTCTCAATTTAAAATTTGCGCCGCGGCGCCATTTTGTGCGACCAATAACTTTTTTGTCCTTCCACCTACGGACGTCAGTGAGGGTGCATTTTTTGTGGGATGAAGTGCACTTTTTATTGCTAGCAGTTTGGAACGCAGGCGACTTTTTTGATCACTTTTGTTCCAATTTTTACTGGACGTGAAATGACCAAAAACAAATGAAATTTTGGTGTTTGGAATTTTTTTCTTCTCCGGTGTTCAGCACCTGGGATAAATGATGTTATATTTTTATAGATTGGACTTTTTCGGACGCGGCGACGCTAAATATGGAGAACTTTATTATTATTTTATCTTTTTTATTTGTAAAATGGCGAAAGGGGGGGGGGATTGGAACTTTTAATACTTTTTGTTTGTTTTAAACTTTTTTTTATTACGGTCTTAAAATAGAATAAAAAAAAAGAAAAAGTACAAATAATAGAAATTTCACCCCAACAACCCTGCACGCAGGCAGGCAGGAAATTGGCTTTTAAGACTTCAGTTTACATATTCTTTTTTCCAACAAAAAATCATGAGAAGCACTGCCCGGGGGGTAAAAAAAAAGTCACTAACCATGGTGCCCCTGGCATTTTTCAAATGTCTAGGCAAAAACCGCAAAGGGGAAAGTTGGAAAAATACATAGAAACCCCAAATAGTTAAAATACAAATCAACAAAAAAACAATTTTGCTCCAATACATCCCCCAAAACCCCCCACTATCCTCCGAGATCCTCGCCAGCACCCCCCCCCCCCTTTCCGATAAAATTGAGAGAGGGGCCACCCAAAAACCCCAGTCCATGTCAATTAACGTAAGCGTGTAACTGTACGGGGAAAACAGACTTTAAAAAAAAAAAGAAGGGTTTCGTTTGCTCGTCGGGCAAGAACCAAGGTCCGGGGGGGACAATTGGCTCGTCCCCCTAGTTCTGAGCCAGGTCCCAACCCCGTCATTTCAAAACGGGACGTATTTTTTCCCGAATTGGGGGCCGGCAAGGGTTCTACCCCGTTGCCTAAGGAAAAAAAAATTTGACTTTTTGTCCTTTTCGCTGTGAAGCCTCTACCCGGGGTCCTTTTCAGCAAGAAAAAAGTTTTTTTCAAGGAAAAGTTGTCTGGTAGGGCTAACCAGCGGGCTCCACCCCGAAAAAATTCCCTTTCGCACCGCTGCTGACAAGACATGCAGAAGCCTTTCCCCTTACTAGTGCACAGCCGGCCTCAGTGTCCAAAACCCAAAAAAGGGCCCTTGCACATGGGGGTGAATGTAACCCCCAAGATACGCTGTCCCTGGATGCCACAACTGCCCAGTACGTTGGATTTTAAGGCAATGTAGAGGAAATGATAGAATCGTTCCATCGTTCGCCTTTGCATTACTGAAGGTACACCCCAATTCTATGTCCCCTGGGGCGCAATAGGAAATTTGTGTGCCCCCTTTAAAGAGACATCTCAATATTGGGGGTGCAGGAAGAAATTTTAGGAGTCTGAAGCGCCCCAGTATGGTGTCGGGGGTCAGGGTTTGGGGGTCAACCTTTTCCCTATCGAAAGTTGTGGGAGGTTTTGCATAACGGGGGGCCCCTAGCGGATATCAATAGAGTACCGAAGGGGAGAGCCCTCGTGGCAGTTCCCACGATTTTGTGAAAATCGAGCTCCTTCTGCCTCCGCAATATGCGGGGGACGGAATTGGAAGGTTTTCCTTGAAGATAAGCAAAGAAAAGATTTAAAAATCAGGAAACTGCAACTGGAGTTCCTGAAAAGTGGATAAGTCCGTCTACAGTCGGATCCCCCTACCGCGAAAAGACAAGTTTTAAAAACCCCCCATATCTGAAAACCGCCAACAGCCGTGTGAGGACCCCCCCCTGAAAACGGGGGTTTCTATTAGGACTGAAAAAAAGGGTGGTTTGGGACAGGCCCTTTAGTTTTTTGATCTTCTTCCATCCCCCTCCAAAACCCGGGCATGAAAGGACATTTTTCTTGACATCAGTGGAAAGGCCCACTTTTATTATTATTTAAAAACATTTATTTTAAAGCGCCATTGATTCCATGGCCCCTGTACATTTGAGGGGGGTCACATACATGATATGTCAATGGTAAATAATGACAATGTTGACTTATAACGGGGCAGAGGGAGAGGACCCTGCCCCCAAAGGGCTTAAAATTTCTACAAGGAGGAGGGAAAAAACGGGAGGAGGGGGGCAGACTGTTTGTGGGGTAGTACAGTGGCAGCAAGGGGTTATTTGGGTTAAGGAAATCCTGAAAAAAGGGGGTTTTCAGGTTGTTTTTAAAGCTGGTGAGAGGGGGGGAGAGTTTGAGGTGTTGGCAGTGAGTTCCAGAGGTGGGGGAAGCACGAGAGAAGTCTTGGAACGGTTTGTGGGGGAGTGATAAAAGGAGAACAAGAAAAAAGGTCCGGGGGAGCGGTTTGCGTGAGGGGAGATATCGGGGGGTTAGGGAAAGGGATGTATGGAGGGGGAGTTCATGAGAGCCTTGAGGTCGGTTAGAATTTGAAATGAATTCGCTGAGAAATTTGGAGCCAGTGAAGGAATTACGGGGGGAGAGGAAGAGGAGTAGCAGGGAGAGAGGTGGATAAGAAGGGCAGAAATTGAGAATGGTTTGAAGGGGAGAAAGTGCTGATGGGAGGCCAAGAAAGGATTGGCAGTAGTCAAGGCGGGAGTGACAAGGGGCATAGCCCCACCCCATTTTTGTGGTTCAAAGTTGAGGAACGAACGGTTTGGAGAGATATTTTTCAGGGGGAAGCGGAGGCAGAGGTGAGGGTTTGGATGTGGGGTTTTTGAAGACAGAAGGGAGTCGAGGGACTCCCCCAAAGGCAGGGATTGGGGAAAGGGTGAGAGTGTACAGCCCTGACAGTGATAGAAGATGGGGGGAGGGTTTGGGGGGGGACGGTGGAAAAATGATGAATTCTGTTTTCTCCACATTTAGTTTTAGGAGACGGAAAGAAAAAGGAGGAAAGGACGAAGACAGTCTGGATCCGGGGAGAAGAGGGGGACATTGGGCCGGGATGTAGAGTTTGGGGGTCCCAGCATATAGGGGTAATGAAAGCCGTGTGAAGTATAGTTGACCCAGACCAAGGGTGTTGATTTAAAAAAATAAAGGCCCAGGACTGACCCCCGGGGGACACCCAAAGCAGTGGCCGGGGGGGGGGGAGTTGGAGCGAGAATGGAGTGTGAATGTCCCTTAGAAAGGTATAAGAGATCCAGGGAAAAAGGCCAAGTCCGTGATGCCCAGGGGAGGAGGGGGAATTTGTGCAGGAGGAATAGTGACCGTGTCAAAGGCAAGGGGCAAATCAAAAAAGGAGAAGGACAGAGTACTGGCGTGAGGCTTTGGCAGTTTCTAGGGGCATTGGTGCCCTTTTTTAGGGCCGGTTTTTCGGAGGTGGTTGGGACGGAAACCCGATTGTAATGGGCAAGAAAGAGGGGGTTGGAGGGGAAAGGGGGGGGGACAGTTAAAGGGAGACGTGCGCTTTAGGAGTTTGGAGGCAAAAGGGGAGGTGTGAGGGGATAGTTTTGGGCAGAGAGGGGGATCAAGGGATGGTTTTTTAAGGATGGGAGTGACAGTAGCTGTTTAAAGGGGGAGGGAAGATGCCCCCAGGTGAGCGATAAGTTGAAAAAAAAAAATGGGTGAGGGTGGGATGAAAGCAGCACTAAGGTCTGGGAAAAATGTGATGGGAGTGGGGGCAAGTTTAACAGGTGGTGAGGGTTGGATTTGGACAGTAGAGAGGGAAAAATTATCAAGTGTAAGGTGGGAAAACAAGTTAAGGGGGGAAGAGTTGTGCAGTATAGAGGAAGGCGTGGGGGGACGGGGGCTGAAGCTTTTCTGATAAAGGGTTTATCTTGTGTAGGGAAATGAAGGCAAAAGTCGTTGCTGAAAAGGGGAGAGGGTGGAGGGGGTGCTGGTGGGGGGAAAAAAGGGGAGATTAAAAGGTGTTGAATTTGTTGGGGGGTTTTGAGACAGGGAGGATTGAGATTGGTAAGTAATCCCGTTTGGCTAGGGGTGAGTGCGATTTAAAAAGTATGTAGTGATTGTTTTTATGAGGCAAAGTCGTCGGTGGAGCGAGTTTCTTCCGCGGCGTTCTGCAATTTTGGAAGCCCCGGCCTCGCTGTTTAGTGGAGTGTGTGTGCCAGGGTTGTTGTATTTTGCGGGTTCTGTTGTGTGTGAGGGGGGGGACTGATCAAAGGGTGGCGGGGATTGTGTGGTTGGGAGAAAGTGGTGGCTGGTCTGGGTCATTAAAAGGGATATGGGAAAAGGGGGGGTTTAAAAGAATCAAGAGAGTGTGGGGGTTGAGGGATTGTAAGTTCCCGCGGGGGTGCACTAGTGTGGGACAGGAGGAGGGTGGGTGAATGGGGGAAAGGTGAGCAGATTGTGGTCAGATTTGGTTTTGGGGGGGGTTTTAGAAGTCAAAATAGGGGGCAGAGGCGGGTGAAGATGAGGTCCAGTGTGTGTCCATCTTTGTGAGTGGCTCCACATAAGATAAATGCAGAAAATTTACAAGAGAAGACTCCGGCATGAACAGACCATCCATCCGGCTTGTGGTAAATACATTTGAGGCCCGACAAAAAGTCCGCAAGATATCGTCCCAGAGCCCAGATTGTAATACTTGATGTTGGGGAAGCCGAGGACCGCCAAAAAGCTTAGGGATGGGAAAAATAAGAGGGATGCGCGCCGTTTGCCCCCCCCCCCCCCAAATAAAGTTCCAAAAAGACGTTTAAAGACTTTTCCCCGGGTTTAAATATTTTGGGCTGTTAAATCTTTCTGGGTGGCCCTGATGCCAGCACCCGGGCCGTTAAGGAAAGTACTCAGAAGGTCCGGGTTCCGATAACCCCCCTTTGTTTTTCGCCCAGGGGCAAGCCCCAAATCTTTGCTGGGCAGCACGCAATTTCCCCTGTAAAACCCTCTGAAATTTTTTATTGCGTCCCTACCTTCAACCCTGTAGGAATTTTTAGGCCCCGCAGCACCGCTTTTTCGTTAGCCAAAGCAAAGGGGATCCCCTGGCTGCTCTTTTTGTCCGACGAAATGAAACCCTTGGCTTTAAAAAAGCTCTAAAGTCATTGATTCATACAGATGTGTGGGGAATCGCCATGACCTGCCCATAGTAGGGCCGCCCGGGATGGCTAGAACTAATTGGATAGGACCATGGTCCGAGATCGTAATAGGGTGAAGATCCGCCTGCATCACCATTAAATGAAGAGTCGTAGACAACAGGGCCATGTCAATCCTCGAAAACGAATCATGAACGGCTTAGTAAAAAGTGAAAGATCGATCTGTGGGGTTCATGAGCCGCCAGGGGTCGTAGACACCCAGGTGATTCATAAGATATGTGATCGAAGAGTTGAAGGGCCCTGCGACTCGACCTGTGCAAGATCTGTCCAAAACGGGGTCTGGGGCCACATTAAAATCCCCCACTAAAATGAAATTATCATGTTCCCGCTGCAGTAGAAAATTGGTGAGGTCGGCAAAAAAGGAGTCATTTGGTGCATTCGGAGCATAAAGGTTGACCAGGGTGTTCAACCGGTTGGCAATCATCATTCTTAAATATATAAATCTGCCTGCCCCATCAATATACTGATCAGCAATAGACTGTACTAGGCCAGCTCGAAAGTATATTGTGATGCCACGGGACTTCTTTTAATACTTTTTAATTTTTTTACAGTTTAAAACTTTATTAATTTATTTTTTTACTTTAACATTGAGTCCCCTTATGGTGCTTGACCACTAGGGGCGCGATTGTTAATACAGCCTAATGCATTGCATAGACAATGCATTAGACTGTACCAAGATGGCGGTTTACCCACTACCTGCCTGGGGCCGAAAGTGGGGAAATGCAAAACATGGCGGCGATGGAAGCTTCACCAGGCTTCCCGCTTCCATGTTAACCCATTGGGACTCAGCGTTCTCACCGCCGATGTCCCGATTGGAGTGAAGAACGGTGTTCGGACCCGTTTTTCATTCATTTAGACGCGGCATCTAAGGGGTTAAACAGCGCAGGGGAGCGCGCCCCCCCCCCCCCACCGCTGTTACCGCCAGGTGTTAGCTGCAATTAGCCGCTAACACCCGGCGCGCTGCGATCCCGTTTCAAAGCTGCTTACCGGCATCAGGACATACTCAGACATCAAAGGTCGGTAATGGGTTAAAGGATGGGGAAATGTGCGCATTCCAGAAATGATGCTATAATGAACTATTTCGTGAGCAAAGGAGGGTAAGTAACATGTCTTTTAAATTTGGTGTGTTCACAATATACTGGGTGCTAGAAGTATGTGATAGTCAGCGTGTACCTCTAGCACAAGAGGGTTGGGAGGTGGCCCGGTGTGTGACACCTCCCTCTCTCGCCGCTCACTATGGGCGACATGTAAGAATCTCGCCGCGACGGAGCTCACCTATCCGCCAGTCTACCGGCGAAAACTGCGCCTGATATATGTCGGCGCCGGGGCGCGCTCATACATACCATGTAAAGTCCTCCTCGCCAGTGTGTGGGGCGCAGTGCGGGACTTAGGCGCAGTGCGGGACTGCGCCTAAGATTCGCCGCCCGAGGTAGTGCGATCATACATGCGGTGTAAAGTTCACCGCGCCTCGCCAGTGTGTGGGGCACAGTGCGGGACTTAGGCGCAGTGCGGGACTGAGCCTGACATGTATTCCGATTCGAGACATGCTGGAAAACAGCGAGAAATCATTAAACATGTCCATGCGGAGTATGAATCAAAAAATCGCCTTTATATAGGCGTCAAACATTCTCTGAAAAAGAGCTCAAACCTTCTAAAAAAATACATAAATAAAATCACTTTCCAAAAATAAAGAACAGCGCTACATCAGGAATTTGGATATTTGAAATTGCCGGGAAATACAGTAATTCAAATTCTGTAAGCTATTCTCATTGGTCGGCAGAAGCCAGCCAATCAGAATAGGAGCAACAGTGGCCCATTCTAACCTATGGAGGAGTATTGACCAATCAAATTCAAAGGCGGGACAGTTCAAAATACAGTAAAAATGCAGAAAAGAGCTGATTGGTTGAGCTAGCAGGGGTTTGGCAATCCTGACCAATCAGAATAGGAGCGACAGGGACCCATTATAATCCATGGAGAAATATTGACTAATCAAAATCAAAGGCGGGACAGTTCAAAATACAGTAAAAATGCAGAAAAGAGCTGATTAATTGAACTAGCGGGGGCTTGGCTATCCCAGCCAATCAGAGCGCGAGCTACTTCTCCCATTATAGTCTATGGAGAGATCGGGGCAATGAATTCTCGGCGCTCAGCGCCGTGCGGCATGGAGTATGAATAAAAAAATCATTGTTATTAAGTGTAAAATATTCTCTGAAAAAGAGCTGAAACCTTCTATAAACATAAATCAGTCAAATCCCGAACAACGCGTTTGTCGCCGAGACCGGCACTACATCGGGAATTGCGATATAGAGAATTGCCGGGAAATACAGTAATTCAAATTCTGTAAGCTCTTCTCATTGGTTGGTTTCTGCCGATCAATCAGAATAGGAGCAACAGTGAACCATTATAAGCTATGAAGAAGTATTGACCAATCAGAAAAGGAGCGAAAGGGACCCATTGTAACCTATGGAGAAATATTGACCAATCATATTCAAAGGCGGGACAGTTCAAAATACAGTAAAAAGGCAGAAAAGAGATGATTGGCTGAGCTAGCGGGGGCTTGGCTATGCCGGCCAATCAGAGCGCGAGCTACTTTCTCATAGAGTTCTATGGGGAAAAGAAATGCAGAGCCAGCTCGGTTTGTGATTGGCTAAGTTAAAAGAGGCGCGGTTATTTGGGCCAATGGGAGAGCGAGCGACGCTCCTATGGGTTTTCTAATGCAATCTGGAATAAAACTGTACATGGCCGAAATCAAACGATAAGACTCCAGAAGTTGTCCCGATGTGTATATAAAAGGATCAATAATATGGGGGTAAAGAAAAAAAATATTAATTCAATAAAAACATTTTTTATTTCTTTATTTTCGTTAGCCAAGGATCAATAGTATGGGTGCAACGAAAATAAAGAAATAAACCTGATTTTATTGAATTAATATTAGATTGGTTCTAACTTCTCCATAGGTTATAATGGGTCCCTGTCGCTCCTATTCTGATTGGCCAGGATTGCCAAGCCCCCGCTAGCTCAACCAATCAGCTCTTTTCTGCATTTTTACTGTATTTTGAACTGTCACGCCTTTGATTCTGATTGGTCAATAGTTCTCCATAGGTTTTAATGGTTCACTGTCGCTCCTATTCTGATTGGCTGGTTTATGCCGACCAATGAGAATAGCTTACAGAATTTGAATTACTGTATTTCCCGGCAATTTCCAATATCCTAATTCCTGATATTGCGGCGTTCTAGATTTTTGGAAAGTGATTTTTTTAAAAAAAAAAATTGTTTTTGAGGTTGAGCTCTTTTCTGAGAATGTTTTCCGCCTTTATAAAGGCGATTTTTTCGGAATCATACTCCTGCTGCACGGAGCGGAGCGCCAAGATTTCTGTCGCGATCTTCTATCTGCTTCCTCGCATGTTCCGTTCTCGCTCCACTTCGCCTCCGCCGGAGCATTTAGACCAGAATCAACCAGGTCTGCCTGTCGGAGCTGCCGAGCGCTGCATTGCGGCGCACTTTGCCGATTCGCAATCATACATGCCTCGGAGTTTTCGAGCGCACCGCGTCCCGCCCCGGAACACCTACACCGCACCCTCACCGCGCCCACTGCCCGCCCCTTCATGTGAGGCGCAGCCGAAAGTGGCGAACGCTGCACCTAACATCGCATCCCTGCGTCCAACAGGGGATTCGGGCCGGTGAGGCGCAGGATACACCAGAAAACAGGCATAAAGCCCGTACATGTCGCTCTATGTGTGTATTGTAATCCAGGCAGATGGACATAATACATTGCTCTGTATCAGAGCTATAAATGACCATAATTGAGCGGCGCATTCCAGGCAGATTGAAGCACAAATGCACACCGAGATGCAATGACACCATTCTGGAGAGCTGCCTCTGCACGCTACAAGACGCTGTGTGTTTAGAAGTAGTAGCTTGTTCTTCAGAGGGAAGAGGAGGGCGCAGCTATGTGTCTAGATGAAATGTGCTGCTTCTCGGTGCAGTTTTCGCTCGTGAACTTATTGATCGATTCTTGACGGAGGCTCTGAGATGCAGGTGTCATGTATTGAGATTGGATTTCTTGCAGGTGTTCTTGCGCGATTGTGTATTTGAATTGATTGTGCGCTGCTTCCAGTGATTCTCATTTGTTAGTTGTGTAATTATTGATTTATTATTTTCCTACAGTTTGAAATGCAGGCGTCATGTATTGACAGGTTGCTTATTGCTGGGGATGTAGCTAAACTCATTGCGCGATTGTATAGTTTAGCTGGTTGTGTCCCGGGTGTAGGGATTCTGAGCTCATGTACTTAATCATTTTTTTTTTTAAATAATATAGTTATGATGATGTCAAACAACTTACAAGATAGGATTAATAATCCATCTCTCCAACCCAACGGCTGCTGATTACCTTGCTGATTATGTTCTCTATATGTTTTTTGGACTAGGATCGGTTTTATCTGCTTTTAGCCCAAAACACCATTATTTTTTTTATTTACACAGAAGACTAATTTTTTTTTTACAGATTTCTGGCCACAGGGGAGAGTTAAGCATCTCTGCACCTCCAATTCGGGGTTGGTAAATCAACCATCTCCAGAATTGTGAGGTGCACATGCCACCTGATCTGGCAGCACTTGCAGCCCATCATGATGCCAAGCCCGACCCAGGAGATTTGGCTGCAGGTAGCAGCAGGCTTTCAATCTGCGGCCAATTTCACCTATTGCATAGGCGGCGTCAACACTAAGCACATACGTGTGCGTTAGCCACCGCGATTAGGATCCATGTACTATAATCACAAAAAGTCTTTTTGGGTGGTCCTGATGGCGGTGGCTGATGTACACTATAAATTTGTTGCTATCGAAGTTGGCGCCCATGGATGTACTGGGGACTCCCAGGTGCTGCTGAACTCGGAGTTTGGGAGGCAAGTGCTGCTAGATCAGAAACTCTTCCGGGTACCGCGCTTCCCGTCCCCTTCGTACTGGTCGGGGATGAAGCTTTCCCATTAATGAGTAACCTGCTGCGGCCCTACCCACGAAGGGACTGGATGCTCAGAAGAGAGTTTTCAACACGAGGCTGAGCCGGGCGCGACACTTCGAGGAGAGCGCCTTCGGGATCATGTCTAGCAAGTGGAGAGTCTTCACCACTACAATGAGGCTGGACGAGCACACGGTGGATGGAGTCATCAAAGTGGCCTGCGTTCTCCACAACGATGTTCGGGATTATGAAAGTCCTGACATGGAAGTGGAGACAAAGGCAGGCTTTGGTGAATCTCCATTCATCTGGGGGCTAGGTCACCCATCCAGCCGAGGTGCAGTGGTGCGAGAAACCTTCACAAGCTATTTCATGTCCCCTGAAGGTGCTGTGCCTTGGCAATTTGACAGCCTCTAATCGGCACTCGTTCCGTGGATGGATGGATCTCCTCCAGTCAAAGGTCTTCAGGGACCAGTGTGTGGATCCAGTGAACTCCAGCAGCTCCTGCGTGTGGAACCAGTGAACTCCAGCAGCTCCTGTGTGTGGAACAAGTGAACTCAAGTTGTTCACAATTGCCTCTCACAATGAAGATATGCTACTTTGACACTATAAATAAAAATTTTTTTTATTGTATTCGTGTTTTTTTTGGTAATTTAGTTTAATTTAACTGCTATGTGTAGTCGTTTAACTTTCTTGGTACCCCATAGCAACCGCTCAGAGCTTTCTTTTCAATTCAGAAATTTAAACTACAGGGCATAATAAAAGTAAAATTATTTATGTAACATTTGTAAGAAATTTATTTGAAGGAATTATAAAAATGTAATAAAAACACAAAGTCAAATTGAAATTTTAACAAAATCTCATTTATTGTTTAACAAAGTCAAAAAACCTCCCTTACCAAACACACCACCCACCCCTAACAACTACCCCAACATTTTAACATTTTTGTTCAGAACCAATACAAAACAAACCTAAAAAATATAAAACACTGGTTGGGAATCTGCAGAGGGGTCTGTGGAGGGTGGTCGGGATCTTTGCAGTTCTTGCAAAAACTCGCACTGCTGGGCTGAGAGTAAGGAAAATCTGGATACTGGTGGTGGTATGTCGAGCAGTGGGAGGGGCTGAGGTCGGGTGGGTGGGACTGGTGGGGGATGTGGTGGGGGGTAGACGGGATAAAATTGGGTGGTGGTACGGAATGTGGCTGGGGGATTACGCAGGTGTGTGAAGGGAGGAGGCTTCTCTCTAAGGCCACAGTACCACCCCATGCATGCTTTTTGGTCCCCAATATTGAGTAGAGGGAGGCCGGAGTCATAGACTGCACCACGGTGTGATATAAAGCCACTAAATTATCCTGTGTCTGGTGGGGTTGCAGGTGGCAGCGTTCTGCAAGCCCCAAAAAATATGTATCGAGGATATCACGCTCACCGACCCGCTCTATTAGGGAAGCAAGATCGTCCCTAAGACCAGATGTTGCTTCCCTACTAGAGCGGGTTCTATGACTCCGGCCACGACCACGTACAGAGGTGGAGATGGTGCAGGTAGAAGGAGTGGCGGGACTCAAGATGGGGGTGGGCAGCTGCACTTGTTGATGCCACTGCCCCCCATGAAACATGAGTGTCGGTATCAGAGCCCGCCCCTGGGGATCCCGCCGGATGTTGTACGTCCGCTCTACCCACTGAGGCGCCGGTCCCTCGGCCCCAGCTGATGTTCCTCTTGTGCTCCGGGGAGCTCCGGCCGCTCCCTAGTATTTCCAGATGATATACATTATCTCAGAGGTTTTCACACAGTAATGTCACCTGTCATGTACTTTGTGCTGCGTGAATGATAGGCGGCAGGGAGTAGCGGTGTAAACCTTCATGGTTTTAGACGGGTAACATGCAGCTCGTTCATGCTTCCTTTCATTGCCAAAGCAAAAAGTAGATGACAAGTTCCCTTTATTACTAGAATATGCATTCAAGATCTGAAAGTTGCGGGACCCCCTATCCTGGTAATATCAGGACGTGGGTGAAACCCACAACCTGTAAACTCTGAGGGCATAAACTAGCAGTATCCAATCCAAACTACAAAACCTGTAAAGTAAAAAAAACGAAAATATTATTACCTACCAAAAAAAAATGTAATACTTCCGAAATAACAAAAATACATAAAATGCTCTACTAAGACGATGGGTAGGCAACAGTAGGCGACCGCCTAGGGCACCACTTCATCCCAGGCAGAAGGAGGGGCGCAAGGAGGCATGGAGTGGGCTGAATTTTCCATTTGGGAGGGGTGCTATGTGCCTTATTCGCCTAGGGCACAAGAATACCTTGTCCCAGCTCTGGTGTCAGGGTCTGTCTGAAACGACCCAGACATGTATTACAAAAGCGGATGTTCACAAGGCCCCAGGACGCCCTGTGTACACACCTTATATCACAGTGAGTAATAACACAAGGTCATTATATACATGCACAAGATGAATAAATGCAAAACATCTAGCTGCATGTTATATGTAAAGTTCCCGGCAGGTAATGCAATATCAATGACATGCATGCTCACAATTGAAAGTCGCAAAAATAAATGCATCCACTGCAGACATTTCACCTCCCATCTGCTTGTTATTTGCAAACAGTACTGACACAGCAAACGGAAAGCACATACAGAGGAAGGACAGTAATGAAACTATCTCAGACCAACACTGCTGAGAATATTCCCGCACTGTCAGTACGAAAATGCAGAAACATTTATATCTAACAACAATTTAATACAAAGGAAATGAAAATCTGTTGAAGTAATTAAACTAAAAATGAATAAACACACATTTAATTATCTGACAACAAATATGTTCACCTGGCTTATTTGGGCGCACATTTCATGGCATATTGTGCTGTATACGCGCCGAAATACGCACTGCAATTACAGTAATCCATAGTTCTCATAGACAGCTACAGATTATGCGTCGCCCCCCCCCCCTCACCACCCTCCTCATGCATTCCACACGATCATATTGTACGTGGGGGGGGAGAACTGATGTGTCAATTGTTCACGGCAATTACGCACCATGAACAATGCATGTCTATATGGCCGGCCCCCCCATGATATGGAAATATACGCTGATCAGTGTGACTCCCAAAACACACGGCAAATTGCAGCACATACTGTCCGCACCACAATACTTACCTGCCTTATATTAGGGCCCCAACGTCCATGCACATGCGGCTGTACTGGTCCTGGCGTGACATCTCTGCCTCCTTCACACATCCAGCAAGGTTCTGAGACCATCTGCAGCTAAAATTCAGACTCTAGGATATTCCCTCCCAAACAATTGATACAAAACCTAGACCGTCAACCCCAGACACAGTCAACTCCAGACACAGTCAACCCCAGACACAGTCAAACCCCAAGACAACCAGTCAACTCCAGACACAGTCAACTTCCAGACACACCCTGACACTATCAACACCCAGACACAGTCAACCCCAGACACAGTCCAACTCCAGACACAGTCAACATCCAGACAAAAGTCAACCCCAGACACAGTCAACCCCAGACACAGTCAACTCCAGACACAGTCAACCCCAGACACAGTCAACCCCAGACACAGTCAACCCCAGACACAGTCAACTCCAGACACAGTCAACCCCAGACACAGTCAACCCCAGACACAGTCAACCCCAGACACAGTCAAATCTATTGGAGCCCAGAGCGTATTACGTGTAAATACGCTCTCCATTAATTCCTATGGGGATTTTATGGCTCAAATACACCTGAATAATTGACAAGGCACTTAAATTACACCTGTGATACACGACGAAAATCCGCTTATGAAATACGCATCGTGTGAATGAGGTCGTGTATTTTACATTGACTTCAATTCTAATTCAAATGTTCATTATTTGAGATGTATTTTGGTGCAAATAGGCGTCACAATAAACTGTGTGAACCCTAAGGCCATGTTCACACGGCTTAAAATGGGCCGTATTTCGGTCCGTAATTACGCGCCGAAGTGCGCCAATTACGGGCCGAAAACGGCCCGTTCATTACGGTAATTCACAGTTCTCATAGAGAACTATGGATTACGTCTCCTCTCCCCGCCCGGCGCCGCTAGCAGTGATTGTCTATGGGCCGGCGAAGTGCCGACCCCCGCTCACTCCCCAGCTCACGCCCCGCCCCCGTCACACGGTGTATTTGCAGGGCGTAATTACGCCCCGCAATTACGCCGTGTGAACATAGTCTAACACCTACAGGCCTGAGGGAGGGGCATTGTTTTTTGGTGCCAGTTTGGAAAACGTGACTTTTTGAGTACATTTATTTAAATTTTTAGAGGACGTGAAATGACCAAAAATCTAAAAATTTTGGCGTCTGGAATTTTTTCTTCTCCCTTCTCCGCGCACGGGATAAATGATGTGATATTTTAATACATCGGATGTTTTCAAAGGGAAAGCGACACCAAAATTTTGGGGGAACTTTTTTTTTTTTTTTATTCGAAAAAACGGAAAAGGGGGGGTTGGGAATTTTTTTTTTTTTAAATTTTTTTACATTTTTAAAACATTTTTTTTTTTTTTTAATTTTTGGTCCCCCCTAAGGTACTTCACCATTTTTATCCCTTTCCAAATTTTACGGGGCTTTACCTGTTTTTACCCAATGTTTTGAAACAAAATGCAAAAAGGGTCCAAAGTTTGGGTCGGAAAGTTTAAAAAACCCAAAAACCACTTTGGCAGAAATTGGAACCCTTTTCAAAACCCTTTCCCCATCCCCATGAAAACCCAAATTTGGGGAAAACCGCAATTTTTTTTTACAGGTGCCCTGATCAAAGTGAGGAAGTGTGCGGCCATTTTTGCAGCGGCATTTTTAAAAACCCCGGGAGTTAAAAAAAGCGCGGGATGGCCCCAAAACTACTTCCTGTTTGAAAACCCCAAGTATTAGCTGCAATTACCCGATCCCAATACAAAATTTCCCTCACGGGCCCTTTTTAATGTGCTCAAAATCCAAGGCAGAAAGGGGTTAATTAAGCTCCTGTTACTACTTTTGAAAAAATCATCACTTTTCTAACAAAAGGGTTTTTTCTAAAAAAAAACCAAACCCTGGATGTTGTTTTTAAAAGACGCAGAGCGGGAAAAAGGGAGGGAAGTGTTTACATGGGGCAAACAAAAGGTTTCAGCAGGACCTCAATCCCTCCCGGGAAAAGAGACCGGAATCTATGGGGGAGAATTTTGGACTAATACGGGGATAAGACTTGAGATTGAACGGTTTTTATTGATCTAGAATTAGGGCCCCAAGGGGTAAGATTAAATAATAGTTTTTTTTCCTATTTGCTTTAAAAAGAAAGGGCACGGGGAAAAGGAAAAAGGGGCTACCCCTGGGTAGTATGGAGGGAAAGGGGCCGGCCCTCCCCCGTCTCTGTGAGTAAGTTTCTAGTGTTTGGGAAAAGAACCTCTTGTGACTTCTTTTTCACCCAGGAATTTTTCAGTCTCTATAAGCCTATGGGTAAGGTCTCAATTGCCACGGTGGGGGTCTTTATAACCCTATGTGAAAGGCCCTGTAAAGCCTATGTGTAAGGTCTGTATAAGCCTATGTGTAAGGTCTGTATAAGCCTATGTGTAAGGTCTGTATAAGCCTATGTGAAAGGGTCTGAAAAACCTAGGGGTGAAAAGGTTTCCGGGAAAACCCTCTGTGTAGGGTCTTTATAAGCCTCCGTGTAGAGTTTATATAACCCTTTCGGGTTTTAAAGGCTGTAAAAAGCCTCTGTGAAAGGGTCTCTTTTAAACCCTATGTTAAGGTCTCTAAAAACCCCCCCCCCCCTTTTGGGGGGAAAGGGCCCCTTTTAAAGGGCCTATGTTTAAAAGGTTTCGTATAAGCTATTGAAAGGGGCTGTATAAGGCCTCTGGTAAGGTCTCTAAAAGCCCCCTGTGTAAGGTTTTCTAAAAAGGCCCTTGTGAAAGGGTCTCCATAACCTCTGTGTGGGGCCCTTTATAACCCCTTTTGTGAAAGGCCCTCTTTAAGCCTCTGGGGTAAGGTCTGTATAAGCCTATGTGAAGGTCGTATAAACTTAAATGTGAAAAGGTCTGATAAGCCTATGTTTTTAAAAGGTCGTATAAGCCTATGTTTTAAGGTCCTTTTAACCCTCTGTGTGGGGTTCTTTTTTTAACCCTCCTTTTAGAGTTATATAAGCCTCTGTGTAAGGTCTGTAAAAAGCCTCTTTTAAAGGGTCTCAAAAAGGGCCTTTTTATGTGGGGTCTTATAAGGCCTTTGTGTAAGATCGTAAAAAAGCCTCCGTTTTGGAGTTTTTTAATAAGTCTGTGTAAGGTTTTGTAAAAGGGCCTTTCTGTGTAAGTCTGTATAAGCCTCTGTGTAGGGTTGTATAAGCCTCTGTGTAGGGTTTGTATAAGCCTATGTGTATGGTCTCTATAAGCCTCGTTTTGGGTTTTCTTTTTAAAAAGGCCTATGTGTGGGGGTCTCTAAAAAAAAAGGGGGGCCTCTGTGTAGGGGTTTAAAAACCCTCTTGAAAGGGCCTCTAAAAGCCTATGTTTTAAAAATTGCCCTATAAGCCTCTGTGTAAGGTCTCAAAAACCCCCCCCTTGTTAGGGTCTCAAAAGGGCCAAATGGTAGGGTTCTTAAGCCTTGTTTTGGGTTCTCTTAAACCCTCTTGTAGGGTCTCTAAAAAGCCTCTGTGTGGGGGTTTTTTTTAAGCTTTTTGTGGGGGTTTAAAAAGCCTCTGTGAAAAAAGGTCTCTATAAGCCCATGTGTAGGGTCTGTATAAGCCTATGGGGTTAAATCTCTAAAAACCCAAAGGGGAAAGGGTTTCTGTTTTAGCCTCTGTGAAGGGGTTCCCCAAAGCCTTGTGTAGGGCCCCTTTAAACCCAAATTGTGTGGGTCTCTATAAGCCCATGGTAGGGTTTTTCAAAAGCCTTTGTGTAGGTCTGTTTAACCCATGTGCGGGGTTCTGTAAAAAGGCCCTTGTTTAGGGTCCCCCTAAAGCCTAGGGGTTTTGAGTTTATAAAAGGGCCTCTGTTTTTAATGTCTGTATAAGCCTCTGTGTAAGGTCTCTATAAGCCTCTATGTAGGGTCTCTATAAGCCTATGTGTAAGGTCTGTATAAGCCTCCGTGTAGAGTTTTTTTTTAAATCCTCTGTGAAAGGTCTTATAACCTTGTGTAGGGTCGGGAAATAAGCCTCTGTGTAGGGTCGTATAAGCCTCTGTGTGGGGTTTGTTTTAACCCTATGTTAGGGGTCTCTATAAGCCTATGTGTAGGGTTTTTTTTAAAGGGCTCTGTGTAGGGTCTCTTTTAAGCCCTGTGAAAAGGTTCTTTTGGGTTTCACGTGTGGGGTCTTATAACCCCTTTTGTGAAGGGCCCTCTAAAAAGCCCTGTGAAAAGGTTCTAAAAGCCTCGGTTTTAGGGTTTCTAAAAACCACTTTTAAATGTCTCTAAAAGCCTTTTTAAAGGGTCTCTAAAAACCCCAGTGTAGGGTCTGTATAAGCCTATGTTTTAAACATCTCTTTAAGCCAAAAAGGGGGGAAAGGGGTCTGTATAAATTTCTGTGTGGGTTTCCCCCTAACCCTCTTTTGGGGGGTCTCTTTAAGCCATTGTGGGGGTCCTTTAACCCCCAGGTGTAGGGTCTCTCTAAGTTTTTGGGAGGGTCTTTTATAACCTATGTCCCCGGGTCTGTATAAGCCCATGTGTAGGGTCTCTATAAGCCTATGTGTAGAGTTTATATAAGCCTTTTGTGAAATGCCCTGTTTTAAGTCCCCGTGAAAGGCTCATAACCCTTCATTTGGGTCTTAAACCCTATTTTTTAAGGTCTGTATAAGCCTCCGTGTAGAGTTTATATAAGCCTCTGTGTAAGGTCTGTATAAGCCTCTGTGTAGGGTCTGTATAAGCCTCTGTGTAGGGTTTGTATAAGCCTATGTGTATGGTCTCTATAAGCCTATGTGTAGGGTCTCTTTAAGCCTCTGTGTAGGGTCTCTATAAGCCTATGTGTAAGGTCCTCTAAAAAGGCTCCGTGAAAGGGTCTCTATAAGCCTCTGTGTGGGGGTTCCTAAAGCCTAGTTTTAAAATGTTCTTTTAACCCTCTGTGAAAGGGTCTCTTTTAAGCCCTTGTGTGGGGGTCTTTTTAACCCAAGTGTAGGGTCTCTATAAGCCTCTGTGTAGGGTCTCTATAAGCCCATGTGTAGGGTCTCTATAAGCCTCTGTGTAGGGTCTCTATAAGCCTCTGTGTAGGGTCTCTATAAGCCTCTGTGTAGGGTCTCTATAAGCCTTTGTGTAGGGTCTGTATAAGCCTATGTGTTACATCTCTATAAGCCTAAGTGCAGGGTCTGTATGAGCCTCTGTGTAGGGTCTCTATAAGCCTCTGTGTAGGGTCGGGTATAACCCAAATTGTGTAGGTCTTATAAGCCTTTGTTAGGTCTGTGTGTAGGGTCCCCATAACCCTTTTGTGGGGGTCCCCCTATAACCCTTTTTGGCAGGGTCTTTTATAAAAAAATTTTTTGGGTCTCTTTTAAGCCCTTTGTGTAGGGTCTCTATAAGCCTTTGTGCAGGGTCTGTATAAGCCCATGTGTAGGGCCCTCTAAAAGCCCTGTGTGGGTCTCTATAACCTTTGTGTATGGTCTGTAAACCCATGTGTGGGGGTTCTCTTTTAAGCCACATGTAGGGTCCCTATAACCCCGGGGTGTGGGGTCTTTTTAAAAGGGCCTTTGGTAGGGTTCGTAAAAGTTAATGCAGGGTTTTCTAAAAACCCTTTGGGTGTAGGGTCTCTATAAGCCTACGTGTAGGGTCTCTATAAGCCTTTGTGTAGGGTCTGTATAAGCCTATGTGTAGGGTCTCTATAAGCCAAAGGGACGGGCCCTCTCAAACCCTTTGGTAGGGTCTGTAAAAGCTACGTGTAGGGTTTTCCTAAAACCCCCCATTTTTTGGGGTTCTTTTTAAAAAGCCTTTGGGGTAGGGTCTTATAAGCCTACATGCAGGGTCTCTTAAGCCCAAAGTGTAGGGTTCTATAACCCCTTTGTGTGGGGTTTGTAAAAACCCCAAATTTGGGGGTCCCTATAAGCCCATTGAGGGCCCTTTTTAAAAAAGTTTTTTGTGTGGGGTCTGTAAATGCCCAATGTGTAGGGGTCTCTATAACCCTTTTGTGTGGGGGTTGTATAAGCCTATTGTAGGGTCTCTATAGCCTATTTACGGGTCCCCTCAAAGGGCCTTTTGTGTGGGGCTTAATAAGCCTACGTGCGGGTCTGTATAAACCCCTTTTGGTGTAGGGTCTCTAAAAGGGCCTTTGTGTGGGGTCTGTATAACCCTACTTGTAGGGTCTCTATTGGGCCCAAAGGTTGGGGTCTTATAAGCCTTTGTTTTGGGCTCTATAAGCCCATGTGTGGGTTTCTCTAAAAGCCTTTGTGTAGGGTTTTGTATAACCCTTTGTGTGGGGTCTGTAAAAAGCCTATGTACGGGGTCTTTTTAAAAGTTTTTTGTGTGGGGTTCTGTATAACCCATGTTAGGTCTCATAACCCTCCCGGTTGGGGTCTCTATAACCCCCAAAAGGGGTAGGGTTCTATAAGCCTTTTGTAGGGTTGTAAAAAGCCTACGTGTAGGGCCCTCAAAAAGCCTTTGTTTTAGGGTCCCCATAAGCCTTTGTTAGGGTCTGTAAAAATTTTAAAATTTAAAAAAATGTCTTAAGAATAGTAGCTTGTTTTGTAGCTCAAACCTAAGGCCTAAACCAGGAAGGTAGTATTGGGGGGATTTCCCCCTGTAAAATAACCAAAATTTAATTAAAAATTTTTAAATTTAAAAACGGGGGGCGTGGCTGCCATGAAAAGAGGACAGACAAGTAGTGGAGTCCCCCAAGGCCCTTCAAAAAAAAGGGGCCTACAATTATTATGGGGCCTAAACGCCAGAAAAGACACCCAAGAAGGTCTTTGAATGCCCCAAACGCAGGATCTCTATCTCCAACCCTTTTTTTCCCCCTGGAGGATTGCAGTCAGAACCCCCCAGGAGAAAACTCCCCAGGGAAAGGGTGCCATCTTTCCCAGGCCCAGCCTGATTCCCGGGAGTCGGGCACAAAAAACCTGCAGGTCTCCCTCTCCCCAAAAAAAGTAGGGGAAAAA
This sequence comes from Phyllomedusa bahiana, assembly GCA_025379985.1. Classification (NCBI taxonomy): domain Eukaryota; kingdom Metazoa; phylum Chordata; class Amphibia; order Anura; family Hylidae; genus Phyllomedusa; species Phyllomedusa bahiana. Next base: position 38,081 of record JAODAL010024743.1, on the reverse strand, counting down.
AGGCAGAAGGGGCGGGGCAGAAAAAACCTTTTCCTTTAGCTCCCCGACAATGGCATGCAGAAAAGAGGAGATTGTGTACTGAGTGAGGGAAGGGTTTTCCCCGGGAAAAGACACCATTACCGCAGCACAAGGTAAAAAAAGGCAGGCGTTTTACAAATTTATCCCCTGAAAGAGGAAAAAGCCAAAAAGGTTTTCCCAAATTTTTAAAATGAAAAAACAGGGGGGCTTTAGTGGGGGGCGCCCATCTTTTTCGGAATGCCCGGCCCCCCTTCAAAAAGCCCCCACCCACTCCCTAACTGCATAAAAGGCTTTGGGAAAAAAGCCAGGTTTGGGTGCCCTTTTTAACCGGTAGGGATCCCCCCCATAACCCGGGAGTTTCCCTTTTCAGGGGCCGGGAATGCCCCTTTTAGCCCGTAGATGCCCCCTCTGTTCCAGGTATAGGGCCCAAAATTTTTGCCCTTTGAAAGCCCCCTTTTTTTGCCAAGGGGGTGCCCCCTTTGTTAGCCAGGGAGTGCCCCCCATTGTTAGGGCCCGGTAGGTGCCCCCATTGTTTGCCGGGAGGTGCCCCCATTGGTAGCCAGGGGAGTGCCCCCATTGTTAGCCCGGTAGTGCCCCCCAAAATTGGTTTTCCCGGGAGTGCCACCCCCCGGTTGCCCGGGGTGCCCCCATTGGTTGCCAGGTTTGTGCCCCCAAATTTTTGCCCCAGGTAAATGCCCCCCTTGTTTGCCAGGTAGGGTTCCCCCTGTTGCCAGGTTGATGTCCCCCCCGTTGGAAGGTAGGCCCCCCTCTGTTTTGGGCCCGGCAGTGCCCCCCGGGGTTTCGAGGAGTGGGCCCCTTTGGGTTTGCCAGGTATTTTCCCCCATCTGTTTGCCCGGGGTAGTGCCCCCTTTGTTGAGGTGTCCCCCCCGTTGCCGGTTGTGCCCCCATTGTTGCCAAGGGGAGGCCCCCCTTGTTGCCCCCGGGGATACCCCCTTGTTCCAAGGGAGTTTTCCCTCCCCTGTTAGTAGGTAGGCCCCCCAAAACTAAAAAAAATAAAATTTAAAAAAAACCCCTTACCCCAACCCGGCCCTGCAGTGCGGCCCCTCCGGGGGATTTTCCCCCAGGGGAAGGGGGGGAAATGAGGCAGCCCGGCCCCCGGGCACTCCCCCGGGAGCCCCGTGTCCTTTGGGCCCCCGGGTTTCCCCGGCCCCCTGACCGTATGAAGGGGAAAACGGGAATAAGGGGGGGAGGGGGGAGGGAGGATTTTGTTTTTGACGTGAGAGGTTTTAGGGGAAAATTTAGTTTTAAATTAACCCAAAAACCCAAAATTTTTCCAAAAACCCCCTTTTTTTTCCCCCTTTTTAATTTAATTTTTTTTTTTTTATTTTTAAAACCCCCCCTTTTTTCCCCCATTTATCCAAAAAAAAAAAACAAAACCCCCAAAACTTACCCCCCCTCCCAAAAACAATTTTCCCTTATTAAAAACCCCCAAAAACCCACAAAATTAAAACTTTAACATTCTCCCAAACAAAAACCCCAAGAACCCCAACCAGAATCAAAAAAACCCACATTAATCACTCCCCCCCCCAAAACTCAATTTCCCAAAACCCCCACCAAAACCCTTAACCCAACAAAAAACATTTAAAAAAATATTAATTACCCTTTTAAAGATACTGGAAAATAAACCAAAATATAATTCTTAAACCAACCCCAAATAGGAAACAGGGCCATAGATAACCCCTCAAATCCAGGTAACCCCAACCTAATCAAACCCCCCCTGAATTTCATGCATCCAAGGGAAAAAAAACAAACCCGCAAATTTTTTCTGCCCCATTTAAAAAGAAGAAATTTTAGAAACTGTTTCACCTTTAAATATTAAAGGGCAAGGGGGGTTTTTTTTTTTTCCCAATGGGTTTTAATTTTCCAAAAAAAAATACCCTAATTTTCCGGTTTCACTTTTTTAAACCCCAAATTAAAAAACCCCAAACCCCCAAAATTAAAAATCCTAAAGGTCCCACAAGGTTTTTTTTGGGCCCGAAAAAAAGGTCTCACCTTCAATTTAAAAAGGGAACAACTTTAATTCAATTTCCAAATTTTCCCCTTCAGCGACCTTTCCCAAAAAGTTCTTTTCCTCTTTATTGGCCCAACAACAAAAAACATTAAAATGAAATTAAAAATCGCAAGGATTTTTTAAAAAAATTTTTTTTAAAAGGGGGCCTCCAGAAACTAAAAAAGCCAAGAAAATTTTTTTGGACAATTTTTTTAAAAAGTTGTTTTTTAAATTCTATCTTTTGGGAAAGGGGGATTTTTTAAAATTTTTTTTAAATTTTTTTTAGGATTGGAGGTTTTTTTTAAAGTTTTTTAAGGCCCACGGGAACGTTTAATTTCCGTTATTCATTTTTTTCGTAAAAGGTTTTTTTGAAAAAGGCTGGGAAACCTCCCGTATTTTTTAAAAAAGGTGGCCATAATTTTCAAAACTATTTCCCGTCTACTTGCCTTTAAATGAGGAAAGCCCTTCTTCGGGGTTTTTAAAACAAAAAATTACTACATACCGTTTTTGGGGGTTTTTTTTTTTGCCCCCGGGTTTTGGTTTTAAAGGTTTCTGGGAAAAAGGGCCCTTAAAAGAAAGGGATTACAAAAACCCGGGGGAAAAAATCCCTACCCTTCAGGCCCCGGGTCTTTTTACGCGCCCCTAAAAAAAAAAAAAAAAAAAAAGGTTTCCAGTTGCCAAGGGGGTAAAGGCCCCCTTTAAAAATTCCCCCAAGAGGGGGTTTTTTTATCGGGGGGTCTCTGGGGGGGGTTTTTTTTTTTTTTCCTTTCCAAAAAGGGGCCCCAAGGGAACCCCCTCAAACCAAACCCGGGCCTCCAAAATGACCCCGTAAAAAAACCCCACCCCGCTTGAAAAGAGTGGATGCCCCCCCCAGTTAGGAGAAAGGGTTGCATTACAATTTCCCGTGAGGTGTCCCTTTAAATTAAAAATGTTTTTGATTGCTTTTTTCCCTAGGGTGTTCCCTAACACATAACTAATATGAAGGACCCTACAAATTATATTTTTACGTTTGTTCCCCTTTTTTGGGCATAAACACTTGGGGATAAAAGTTTTAGATTGAATTTGGAAAAAGGGGCCCCCTGGGGTTTGAAGTCCGTCTGCCCCCCCCTTAAATGAAGTTTGAAAATTTTGGGGTATTGAAAATTTTCTCTGAAAACCAAAGTTTAGACAAAATTTTTTTTTTTTTTTCTCCCCCAGGTAGACATTTCCCCCCCTAGGAAATTTGTTGAGCTTTGCTTTCCGCTTTGCCCCCAGCTTTTGTGCCACGGTTTTGCTAATTTTTTCATTTCCTTTTCCCCTTTTTCTGTTAGGGTTTTTTTTGAGTTAAAGTTCAGCTATGTTTCTATTTTTGTAAATTTTTGCTGTTTTTGTGTGTTTGCGGGGACCTCTGGTGGGGGACAACAACACATTTAACACTTTTTTTTTTTTAATGGGCTGTCTAAACATTATTTCCCCTTTAAAGTTAAGGGATTCAAAAGTCCCCCCGAAAAAGATCCCAAATTCTTTACCCAAAATGCACAAGCAAAAGGTTCAATATTATGTGTTTTAGGAAACCCCCCCTTATTTTGGGGACTCTCATCTTTTAAAAATTAAAAAAATTCCCTAAGTGGTGTTCAGACAGTAAAGTCCTCAAAAAAAACAAAGGGGGTGGGCAAATTTTTTACATAAAAAACTCCCAAAGCAAAGTACTAGAGGTCAAAAAGACAAACGCCCCGGTATGTCTTTTTCCCGTTGTGAAATTAGGGAAAAAAACATCTAAAAATATTGAAAAATATATGCCCCCAAACCAAAGGGGAAAATCACTTTTTTTTGTAAGATGTGGATGAATTAAATTTAAATTTTGCACAAGGTAAAATAATTTGGTGGGGAAATTCAATTTTAGCCCCTTTAAAACCCGAGGTTTACAAACCCCATCGGGGAGTCCACTACATCATGGAACCAAAATTAAAAAATAAAAAAAAAATTTTTAATTTTTTTTGCAGCAAATTTTTAAATTGGGAGTCAGCCACGCTTAACAGAGGGATTATACCTTCTATTCAAAAACCCCACATAAGTTTACAGTCGCATAGATTCTTTTTTGTACAGGGATAAACCCTTTTTGTCATCTCTCAAAAAAACTTCTATAGGTTAATTTTAAAATTTTTATCTGACTATGCTCCAGTTTCATTGCGAAATCCTACTTTCCCTAAATAGAACAAACCATTTTTCATGGAAATTTAAAGAATCGCTCCTTAAAGATGCCCTGTTTTGGGGCGGAAATTACCCAAAAAAATTAATTTAATTTTACACAAATTCATGACAAATCCCCCCCAAAACCACAGATTAAAGGGAAGCTCCCGAAGTGTGTGGTGGGGGCGAAGTTTTTTTAAAAACATGGGTGGGCTCAAAAAAGAAGCGCAGCCAAACTGCGATGTTCTACTTTTAACTGTCTTTATTGGAGACAAATATAAAACCTCACTTGCAGAACATGAAAATGGTGAAATCACAAAAGGTCAGACAAAGAAATTAAAAAAAGCTTTTGACAAAAATCTGCTCGCTTCAAAAAGATATGCGCACATTTTATTATATGTGGAGCCCAAAAAAGCCGAGCAGAAAGTTAAACACGTGCGCCCCGTGAAAAAAGCCTTTGTTTTTTTATTCCTCTATTAAATCACGAACTTTGGGCTTATTGTACAAACCAACCCCCCCAATTTTTGGGAAAAAATTCCATTTTTTACTATTTAGGGGGGTGTTTCAATCTCCCTAGGGGTAACCCCTCTTCAGGGTTTCCCGGAGGGGTTTTTGAAGAAAATTTTTCACTGCCGAAGGTTCTTTCCCGAAAAACGGTCCCCAAATTTGAGTCACCCTTTTCCACCAGATGAAATTTCAAACACCCTTTCCCTTTCCCCTTTCCCGCAGGCAAAATTCCCCCGGCCCTGATGGGTATACTGTAATATTTTTTAAAAAATTTAAGGAAACACTAGCGAACCCCATTTTTAAAAACCCCATTTAAAAAAAATTTTCCCCAAACTCAACTTTTTCCCGCCTTCCTTCTTAAAAAAGCAACATAAACACTGTAAAACCCCCCAAACCAGGTAAAAAACCCCAATGCTATGGCCCCAGCTTTAGACCTATAAACGCTTTTAAAACCCCGATACTAAAAATTTTTTGCTAAAATGATAGATGAGCACAATTCAATTTTTTGGTAAACTAATACATTTTTATCAGGGGGGATTCGCCCATCAAGGGAAGTAGGGACAAAAACCCTAAAAAATTTTTTTAAACATAAATCACGCTTTTCATCCAAAACAAACCCTGCATGATCCCACCCCTTTGGGTTCCGGGGGAAAGCCCTTCGAAGAGTAGGGCTGGGGATTTTTTTCGTCTGCCTGTCAAAAATTTTGGTGTGGGTCCAGTTATTATGACAGAATTTCCTTTCCCTATATAAAAGCCCCTTTCGCCCAGATAAAGAAAAATGGTCCCTTTCCAGAAGTTTCGATCCGCAACGGAACCGGAGGGGTGTCCCTATCACCTATTCTATATTTTCATTTTTTATGGAACATTGATGCCCGTCCTCAGAAACGCAGGGAAAATGGAGAGGTATCCAAATAAAGGGGTCAGCATACAAATGCTCTGAAATTTGCAGGGTGACCTCCTTTTATACATTTTCAAATCCGATTTCATCTTCCGGTTCTAATGAATATCCTTAAAGGGGAAATTTTGGGCCAAATTATAATTCAAAGTAAAAAATTTTTTTAAAAGTATTGCATTAAAAATTAACCTCCCAGTCCCCGGTAAATGGAATCATTAAAAAAAAAATTCCCCTTTTTAAAATGGGCTAAGGGAATCATTTAATTTTCCCAGGGGTTTTTAAAACCCGCTTTTTTAAAAAACCCTTTTATACGCCCAAAAATATGCTTTCCCCCAATTTAACCCCTTTTAAAAAAAGCTTTACCTTTTGGGAGATGGGATAAAAAAAGGGTTTCTCTTTGGGGGGGGAGGGTGAAAAATCGTTAAAAAATGAAATCTTAAACACCGTCTTTTATTCCCTTTTTCCCGAAAATTTTCCCCCTTAAATTCCCAAGACCTTTTTCCCGGGTATCAATAAAAATTTTACGCACTTATATGGGTGGAAAAGAAGCCCCCCCAAAAAATTTTACGAGACATTTTGATTCGTCCAAAAAAAAAGGGTTGGGGTTTGGGTTTTGCCGGGAAACAAAAACATACTATGTTTGTGGGGGGCCGCCCCCAGAGGGGAAAGGGCTGGGTTTCCCCCATACGACAAAAAAAATGTTGGGTTTTAGTGGAAAAAGGCAATAATTTGGGTCCCCCCTTATCAGCCTACCTGGACACAAAAACCCGATTGGAAAAAGGGAAATTTTAAAAAAACAATTAAAACCCCTTTTTTCCGAATTTACATCTTCTGTTCTCAGGTGTATTTGGGCCAAAATTTTAGGCTATTTCCCAACGGGCCTCTTATTTCCCCATAAAAGGGGGAATACAGCCCCATCAATATTTTATTCCCACCTTGATAAAACAAAAAGAATCAAAAGATCGAACTCTCAATTAAACGACTTTTTTGGACAACCCCCTCCTTTTAAAAATTTTTGAAAAAACTAATTTCCTTTCGAGAAGAGAACACCCCAACCCCGTGGTTAACAAATATAAAGCAAAAACAGACATCTTTTAAAAACTGTTAATAAAAAAAACTAGAAATTTAAAATAGGGAAATTTTAAAGAATTTGAATCCAATAGTGCTCTTAAGAAACCCCCAGCCCATTTTCCCTCTCCAGAATATAACAAGGTTTAAATTTTACCTTAAACCCCATACAAACCCCTTATTTAAAATCGATGGGGGAAAAGAAAATTAAACCCCTCATTTTCTGATGGGCAAAAGGGAAAAGCATGTATTTTAACATATAGGGCTTTGGGTATTTGCCGAACCCAAGAAACAAATTTCAAAAGTTCTGTCTAATGGTTTTGGGTACCAACCCTCCTTAATAAACTAATCCCTTTCAGTCCCATCATGTTGCTGGAATGTGGGGAAACACAGGGATCAATGACCTATATCTGGTGGGGTGTATGGAGATCCAGTCTTTCTGGACCAGAGTGATTGACATAATTAAATTAATCAACGGGAATAACCTTGCAGAAGATCCCTCTGTGCCCCTTTCTTTTTTATGTTCCCGGCAAGCCCCTATGCCCTAAAGGAAGTCTCATGCCTTTCTTTAGTAGCAGCAAGGATTCTGATCCCAAGACTTTGGAGATAACCAATAACTCCGTCGACACATCCTGGTTTAGGGAGATTTTCCATCTACAAGGATGGAGGAACTCAGAGCAGATAAATTTTCACCTCCTCGACAAGCACAATAGGACATGGGGGATTGGGTCTCCTTCACATCTTCCCCTGAATACTCCCACCTCATATAAGACCTTCTTTATATCTTTTGGGGTCTTTCCTCTGACTAGATATAGAATGAAGTTGTTGGGTTTAGGGGGTCCTCCGCGGATGTGCATAATTGGCAGCACTTAGTTGTTTTTATTTTTCTGTTTTAATGTAAGTTTGATTGATGAAAGTTTTTAGTTCTGACTAATCTTATTGCTAATCTGCAGACCACTATCACAATAATAGTACATTTTTGATATAACTTTTTGCTTTTAGGTTACCAATCTAGGAGCATTGTGTTATTTCATGAGGTTATATTAAGCCATTTAAAAAAGTTAATAGAAATTTCTATGTCTATTCTACTAGATGTGAATTACAGAAAGGACTGTTGCATTATTTCTATTTTCTCTTGTACTGCTGATTGCATTTATTAATAAAATTACTTCTTTGAATATGAAAAAAAAAATAATAAGTAAATACTGACACATTTTCCCTTACCTGCAGCAAATCTCACCGCACACCTGATATTTGCTGATATTGAAACACCTTGTATATTCCACACTATAGATCAGTGTCTCTCAACTCCAGTCCTCAGGACCCACCAACAGGTCATGTTTTCAGAATCTCCGACAGAATGCACTGACAATAATGATATCACCTGTGCAGAATGCACTGACAATAATTATATCACCTGTACAGAATGCACTGACAATAATGATCTCACCTGTGCAATGCTGAGGAAATCCTGAAAACTTGACCTGTTGGTGGGTCTTGAGGATTGGAGTTGAGAAACACTGCTATAGATAAAGGGCGCAGACGGGATTATCTCCAGAACCGTGGTATAGACCCAAAGCTGTGTGTTACCGTAAGAAAAAAAATGATCTCCCAACTCAGTTACTCTGTCAGTGGTAATGTCCAGATACTGGTTAGTTCAGGAAGTCCCTCACTCATTTAAAGCTGACATAAGAGTGATACAGCTAGTTAGCCTCAACTGGAACAGGATTGTGATACTATTCCCGTGTCCATATACTGCTGATCCTGCTGGGCCACTCGCCAGCCTGACCTGTATTCACTCCATCACCAAAACTAAGCAAGACAAACTCTCTTCTATTTGGGAATCCTTCATTATACAGTACCATTATAATAAATGGTCATTTGCATACACTGGTCCAGATCCTCTCAGCTCCGACCACAGCATCACTGCAATCTGCATTGTCTTTAGGTCAGACCGAATGGAACCTGTGTGGTCCTCTTTAGAATCATGAGGGTTGGACCAAGACTTTGTCTTTCTTATTGTGGAGTCATACAATGAGCTTAGGTAGATTTCATTGGGTAAAATCCTAGGAAATACTGTCGCCCCCTTTCCTTTTTCGGCAGGTCAGCCACTTGAGGTAAAGTTTATCCCTACATCCTGTAATGTAGCCCTCCCCGGTGACTCCAGCTGCCATCCAGTGTCTCTGCACATGCCGTCCTCCCGGACTGTAGTGACAGACAAGCCGACCTCAGTTTTGTGTGAATATGTGTTTATATGGTACAAATTACAGGTCACTCATTGCAGCTTCATGCAGAACTGGGAAACAAGAGGCTGATGAAGACGGCTCAATGATGATATATAACACGGGGAAGGAAAAGTCCTGGTGTGATGGAAATCACAGGATGGGTAGATATGCTAATAATATGTAATATGCTAATGATATTTAATATGCTAACGATATGGGATATGCTAATGATATGTGATATGCTAATGATATGGGATCTGCTAATGATATGAGATATACTAAAAAAAAATTAAACATTGTAATGAAATCATCTTGATTTATTCTGGAGTGTTAGTGTCCAGCACAGGAATCTCCGCACTTCCCGCCTCGGCCTCAATCAGAGAGATTATTACTGGGGTCTGAGAAATGTTCTGCTGCACTAAATGCACTTGGGAGGCTTCATGAGGCTAAAAACACTTTGCTTTCAGAATGTCTTTTCTCCTTCCCCTCTCCCCACCTGCCACAGACTGGAGCTAGATGCTGGACAATTTCATCATGTGCAGAATCCCCCAGGCACCTGCTGCTGATTGGAAGCTTTCTTCCTGTGCACAGTGATAGGGAGTAGAGATGAGCGAGCCGTTAAAAATGTGAGTTCTGGCCGAATCTTGAAAATTGAGAAATTCAATCCAAACGCCAACCCCATTAAAGTCAATGGGAGATGTTCAGGTAAATTTTTATACCTATACAGGTGAGGAGAAGCTGTAATAACATTAAACTGGATATGTGGAACAACTTAGTGAGGAAAATTTGGCTCCGAGTCACAGAAAAAAATTCCCAGGCTAAAATAATTCACTCCTTTCAATGGCTAACTGAAAAGATGAGGAGGACAGCTTGCAAGCAGGGGCGTAGCTATAGGAGGTGCAGCAGTCGCAGCTGCTAAGTGGCCCCTTGAAACACATAAGAAGACACCGGTATTGGAAATGGCACATGGTAACTGGCAGGAGCACTCTATCACTTTTTTCACCAGGGCCCAAGAACATGTGATATACTGTATGTGGTGGCAGCAAGAACATCACAACGGGGAACATGGAGGTTCAGCTGGAAGGGCCGTAGTTATAGCGGGGTGCAGTGGTAGCCAGGGCTCCTGTCAGTTATCTATTAACAGTTTTAGGGCCCCAAGATAAATGAAATTACTAGTTCCTATTTTTTAACATATCACTGGGCCCCTGACAAGAGTACTGCCCGTACTGCCCCATTGGCACCCCTGCCAGTTACCATGTGCCATTTCCAATACCGGTGTCTTCTTATGTGTCAAAGGGGCTTTTGGGCTCCCTCAGGATGCAGGGCCCCGTAGCAGCTGTTACCACTGCAACCCCTATAACTACACCCCTGCCAGCTGTACATCCATCTTCCCCATTGCGATTTTCTTGCTGCCACTACATATATGACATGTACAAAACTTGCAAGCAGAGGCGTAACTTGAACTTCTTGGGCAATGGTGCAAAAAGTGAAATGGGGCTCCTGCCAGTTACCATATGCCTCAACCTCAGTCACACTCCAAACTCCACTATGGTGAAGACCAAAGAGCTGTCGAAGGACACCAGAAACAAAATTGCAGCCCTGCACCAGGCTGGGAAGACTGAATCTGCAATAGGCAAGCAGCTTGATGTGAATAAATCAACTGTGGGAGCAATAATTAGAAAATGGAAGACATACAAGACCACTGATAATTTCCCTCCATCTGGGGCTCCACGCAAGATCTCACCTCGTGGGGTCAAAATGATCACAAGAACAGTGACCGAAAATCCCAGAACCACACGGGGGGACCTAGTGACCTGCAGAGAGCTGGGACCAACAAAAGGCTACCATCAGTAACACACTATGCCGCCAGGGACTGATATCCTGCAGTGCTAGAAGTGTCCCCCTGCTTAAACCAGTACATGTCCGGGCCCGTCTGAAGTTTGGATGATCAAGAAGAGTATTGGGAGAATGTCATATGGTCAGATGAAACCAAAGTAGAATTGTTTGGTAGAAACAGAAATAGATTTCTTTCAATAGGACATTTACTAAACGGTGTCTTCAACAGTAGCCCCCAAACCAGCAAAAATGACCTTTTGGACACTCAACCATAGTGAAAGTACGTTAAAAGCAGTTGTGCTGCTGGTAATAGAGGCACAACTCTCGTAAGCATAGACAGGGCTCTCCGTCCGAGCCTGTCACATGGCAGCCGTAAGTCTCTATCTCCAAAGCCGCTCCAGCAGCAGTGGATTTGAAGATCAGGAACAAGAAGAGGATAAAACTATCGACCCGGCACTCGTTGCAAAGAAACACCTCGAATGAGGCAGCGGAATCGTGTTAAAATAAAGGTTTTTTCATTTATCAAAATAAAAGATGTTAAAAGAGTGTTAACCTTCACACCATTAAAAAACACACTTGACGCATTTCACACCGACACTGGCGCTGCCTCAGAAGTATGTGTTACTGTTTGTGTTTCTGTTATTGTTGTAATTGGTATTGTTGTTATCGGTGTGAAACGCTTCAAGAGTGTTTTTTAATGGTGTGAAGGTTAAAACTTTTTTAACCTTTTATTTTGATAAAAAACATTTAACACCATTTTGCTGTCTCAATCGAGGTGTTTCTTTGCAATGAGCGCGGGGTCGATGGTTTTATCCTCTTCTTGTTCCTAAACAAGATTTGTGGGAATAGAACATTGACGATCACTTTCTTTTACAGCAGCATGACCCCAAAACCAGCAAAAATTACCTTTTTGAAACTCAATAAAATTTGCAACAAGCAACCAGTATTTGAAAGCAATTAGTTTATATAGCAGATTTGCTAATGGTGTCTTCTGCAATAGCTGGACCCCCAAAACAGCAGAAATGAACTTTTAGGCACTCAGAATAAAGATGGGAAAGATGCAGCCAGCAATATAAAAATGCTTATTGCTGTATATAATTCCCTAAGCTTGCTGTACCCTCCCCCCCTAATCAATCTAACTAGCTGCTAACACCAGGGGAGCCAATACAGCAGCATGGGCAGTACTCCTGTCACTAGTTGGTGACATTGGCAACTGAGGCAACAAAATCGTCAGAGATCCACATTTGATTCATTTTGATAAATGTCAAACGATCCACATTGTCAGGGGAAAGATGGATATATTTGTCAGTTATCACCCCGCCAACTGTGCTGAAGGTGCGTTCTGAGATAACACTGGCTGCTGGGCAGGATAACACTTCAATGGCATGTCGAGCAAGCTCAGGCCATTCATCCAGTTTGGACACACAGATGTCCAGATCAAGTCCAAAAACATCTGTGTTGAGCCGCAGGTAGTCATGGATCATGCTCTTAAGGCAGTCTCGGTGTGTCCGAATACTGGCCTGTCTTGCAGGCGTTGGTGAGGTGGTAAAAACCGAGTTAAAAATGTTAACCAGTATGCTTCTGCCACACTGCTGCTGCGGCTACTTGCCATTCTACTGCTGTCACGTTGCTGACATTGTTCCACCGTGACATTAGAATGTGAAGACGACGCAACACATGTCTCCAGTTGGTCAATGAGCACAGTCTTAAATTCCTGTATTCTACTGTCAATTTGTATGGGTGGAAGGAATTTGCTCACTTTTGTCTTGTAACGTGAATCAAGGAGGGTGGCCACCCAGTAATCACTGTTCATTTTGATTGCCCTGATGCATGGGTCATGTTGTAGGTAATGTAACATCCAAGCACTCATGTGTGAGATGCTGCCAGGATATCCCAAGCCTTGGGGTCAAGGGGCACTAGATCTTCCTCTTCCTCCTGAAATCTGTGCCAACCTTTTAACACAGAAAGGTAATCGGTACGCTGCTGCCACAATCACTGGAGCATGTTGCAGGTGGAATTCCAGCGTGTTGCCATGTTAACAATGAGACGGTTGGCGGGGAGGCCCAGAAGATGCTGCAACGCTGCCAGTTGTGCTGAAGCAGGGTGTGAACGCCGGAAGTGTAAGCTAAGACCTGGAGCCTTCCTCAGCAGACAGTCAAGACGCGGGTAGCACTTGAGAAATTTCTGCACAGCCAGGTTCATGACATGTGCCAGGCAAGGGATGTGCATAAGTCTACCGATCCGAAGGGCAGCAAGGAGATTGCTCGTGTTGTCGCACACCAACCTGCCTGGTGCCAGGTTCTTAGCCCCCAGCCACTGGTTGGTCTAAGTGCGCAGAGCCATCCACAGCTCTTGACCTGTGTGTTGACAGTCTCCAAGACACATTAATTTCAGAACAGCGTGGTTTCTCCTGGTGTGTGATGCTACCCATGGAGGTTGAGGATCAGGACTCTGCACCATCCCTGCAGTGTGGAAGACAGTTGGCCAAGACCCATCACCAAAGGCACTGTCATCCACCCAACTCACCCAGTGAGCAGTCAGTGAGATGTAACGCCCTTGACCGTACTTACTAGTCCATGTGTCTGTAGTAAGATGGACTTTGGTGGACACTGATGCAGTCAATGCGCTGGAGATCTTTTCTGCAATGTGGCTGGCCAGGGCAGGTTTGGCTTTTCTGGCAAAAAATGCCTGCTCGGCCTCTGATATTGGCAGCATGCCAGGGCCATGACGTGGCAGAAACCATTTGGTTCACCAGGCAGAAAGGCAACATTTCCAAGGCCAAAAGCCTGGCAATGCCGACATTCATACTTTTGGCTTTGGGATGGTTAGGGTGAAAGCTTTTCTGTGTTTGCTTCAGGTTGGACTGATGTTGACGATGACGACATTTGTGGCCGTGACCGAGAGGACGAAAAGGTAAAACTGCTCGATGCAGGTTGTATTAACCACTGAAGAACAGATTGTCTACTATCTTCAGTAATGAGACAGACAGGGAACCGACCAAGTAATGACAGGCCTGATGTTCCTGCAACTGACCATATGCTCGCTTGTGTTTTGTCCAGAGCACTGGAAAGAGTGCCTTGTATCTTACCTGCAGCTCCACGTCCTACCCCCCTCTTTACTCGCTTACCACCTCTAGTTCGCTCCATGTTCCATAAGATAAATATTAAGAAGGTCAAGATTTGTTCATGGTCTCCTATTGAAGAATAGTACTCCAAAAACAGCAAATCACAAGTGTTCTCCCTATAATTTCCAACTGGCAAATAGGATTATAAACAGATTTTTTTTCTATGGAATATCTGTGAAATGTAGTCTTATGGAAGAACCCTGACAGCAAATCAACAGTGTTCTTAAATACCTATACCTTGGAAGAACCCTGGCAGCAACAGTGCGACACAGAAGTTTTCTTGAATCAAAAAATGCAACTACAAGCAAATAGTATTAAAAAAAGATTCCTTTCTATGGAATATCTGTTAGCTCTGTCTTATGGAAGAACCCTGGAAGCAACACTGCAACACTTGCATTTCTTTCTATGGCAGATTTGCTGATGGTGTCTTCTGCAGTGGCTGGACCCAGTAGAATTGAACTTTCAAGCACTCTGAATAAAGATGGGAAAAATGCAGCCAGCAATACACTATACAACAGCTATACAAAACTCCCTAACTATTGATGTATATGATTCCCTAAGCTAGCTGTCCTCCCCTTCCCGACTAATCTAACTAGCAGCTTTTCCTGTGTAAAATCGCTGGAAAATGGCGTTTCTGCTGCCAGAAAACAAGCACACAGAGGCTGTAGCATGTTCACTACAGAGAGTAAGGTCGAAATGGCGTTCAACAGGAAATACAGTGACATACACCTAAGACGGTCATGTGATTTTAGTAGCCAATGAGATCCCTACACCCTTAGTGGTGACGTTTTTGATCCACCTCTGTGCTCTGCACTGATTGGCAGGCCGCCAAAACTGAAGGAAGCAGCTGAAAGTAAAAATGGCACCAAACTCATGTCACAAACTCATGTCACAAATTTTACCAAACTTACAGTAAAACATTCGGTTCGACTCACGTTCTGAAAATTCGTAAAATTCAACCATTTTTCATAACAGTTCGCTCGACACTAATAGTGAGAACAAGGTCAATCACTGCTGAGAGGGCGCGGAGAACTAGTCAGAACTAAAGCACATTCATAGATAGACGACATAGATAGATGTCACTATTCTGTACTGACCACTGAGAGGGTAGATAAATGGAGGGGGCATGTTCCCTCAAACATCCTCAGTCAGCCTACGTGTTGCCTTCTATCACAATGGTTTCTCTCTGATGTGAGTTTCTTGATGTATAATAAGACTACATTTCAGGCCAAAACATTTCCCACATTCTGAACATGAAAACGGCTTCTCTCCTGTGTGAGTTCTTAGATGCTCCATAAGACTTGATTTCCGGCTAAAAGATTTCCAACATTCTGAACATGGAAATGGCTTCTCTCCTGTGTGACTTCTTAGATGTTCCATAAGACTTGATTTCCGGCTAAAACATTTTCCACAGTCCAAACATGAAAATGGCTTCTCATGAAATCTGTGATGTTTGAAAAGACTTGACTTGTGCACAAAACATTTTCCACATTTTATACATGAAAACGGCTTCTCTCCTGTGTGACTTCTTAGATGTTCCACAAGATTTGATTTCTTACTAAAGCATTTCCCACATTCTGGACATGAATATGGCTTCTCTCCTGTGTGAACCCTCTGATGTTCGTGGAGATGACCTTTAAGCCTAAAGTATTTCCCACATTCAGAACATGAAAATTTCTTTTCCCCTGTGTGACTTCTCTTATGTGTAATAAGTTTTGATCTACTGGTGAAACATTTCCCACATTCAGGGCATGGAAATGGCTGCTTCTCCGTGTGACTTGTCTCATTACTAACAAGATCTGACTTGTTAAAAGTTTCCCCACATTCTGAACTTGAGAATGGCCTTTCATCTCTGTGACTTTTCTTGTGCAGGGAAAGATGAGATTCTGTTGTAAACTGTTCCCCACATTCAGAACATGGAAATATTTCATCCGGTCTATGCCCAGTTCTAGGTTTGCCGATCTGTGATGGATTATCTTCTCCATCATGAGAGGAGTCTTCATCTGGGAAAAGAAACAAGAATTTTACCCAAATTATTTATATTTAATATAAAAAAAATCCATGAAATAATCTAATCAAGATTTACACATAACATGTATCACATAGAGCAGCTCATCAATAACCCGGGGTCTCATATCTTACACAACCGCTGTACAGACCGTATGTTAGGTTTGTGTTTCTATAGATAATGGTTAATAGTGTCTAGAAAGGAGGCTTGGCCGTGTGAAGTTACAACTTTATTACTGGTGTGTGCCACAAATCTGGTAAAGTAACTCCAGCAAGAGGTGGATTAAGGAAGAGGAATGTGTCTGCAAGATGCTCCAACCCTATCACCCAGCATGCACCACTCCAAAGTACATCCTATATCGTCTGTCGTCCTCTCTGGGTTTATGTGGTCTTTTCTACAGTCATAATAACTCTGCCCCAGTGACTGAATACAGTGTAGATATGTGATGACCAGATGGTGAGTGAATCTAGAGGACCCTCACACCTGGTTAATCCTCTATAATCATGAAGGTCTCCACTTACCCGGTGATGCTAGAGGCTTGGGATCCTCCATCATGACTTCCTTGTACAGATCCTTGTGTCCTTCTATGTACTCCCACTCCTTCATGGAGAAATAGATTGCGACATCCTGACACCTTATAGGAATCTGACAACACAAGGATCCATCATCACCCAGACTCCTCCAATCGTGTTACTATATAATTCCCAGCATTCCCAGTCACCTCTCCAGTCATCACCCAGACCCCTCCAGTGGTGTTACTATAGAATTCCCAGTCACCTGTCCAGTCATCACCCAGACCCCTCCAGTGGTGTTACTATAGAATTCCTAGACACCTCTCCAGTCATCACCCAGACCCCTCCAATGGTGTTACTATATAATTCCCAGTCATCTCTTTAGTCATCACCAAAACCTCTCCAGTAGTGGTACTATATACAGTGGGGAAAAAATAAGTATTTGATACACTGGTGATTTTGTACTTTCCCCACTATAATGAACGGAGAGGTCATTTTTATCGTAGGTTCACTTCAACTGTGAGATCCAAAATCCCAAAAAAATCATACTTTGGGGATGCTTTTCTGAAAAGGGGACAGGTCGACAGCACCTTATCGAACGGAGGATGGATGAGGCCTTGTATCGCCAGATTTTTGCAAACAACCTCCTTCCCTCAGTAAGAGCAGTGTACATGGGTCATGGTTGAGTCTTCCAGTAGGACAATGACCCGAAACACACAATCAGGGCTCCGTAAGAAGCATTTCAAGGTCCTGGAGTAGCCTAGACAGTCTCCAGACCTGATCCCAATCAAAAATCTTTTGAGGGAGCTATAACTCAATGTAGTCCAGTGACAGCCCTGAAACCTGAAAGATCTGAAGAGGAACTGTCTGCAAACTGGGGCAAGAACTACAGGAAACATCTGATCTCTATTAGTGCAAACAAAGGTTTCTGTACCAAATATTAAGCTCTGTTTTTCTATTGCATCAAATACTTATTTCCTGCAGTAAAATGCAAATTAATTAAGAATCATAAAGTGGTTATTTCTGGATTTTTTTTTAGATTCCGTCTCTCACAGCTGAAGTGTGCTTACGATGAATACTTATTTTCCCCACTGTATTTGGCAGTCACTTCTCCAGTCATCACCCAGCCCCCTCCAGTGGTGTTACTATATAATTCCCACCATTCCCAGTCACCTCTCCAGTCAGCAGCTCAGTGATCCTGGTGGTCAGTTCTAGGATCTTCTGCTCCTGTATCAGTGAATAAGGTGGAGGCTCTGGGCTCTGGGTGCTGCTCCGTCCTCCTGACACATGGGGGGCCACACACTCCCCAGACGACTTCTTCACTACTGTGTAATCCTGTGTATGGGGAGACACTGATCACTACATAGATTCTAAGAAACCCTAACCTTTCCCATCATTCACCTGTTACTGATAGAGATAAGAATGATGTCATGTGAGACTCTCACCTCTCCAGTTACCAAGTAGATGATCTCCAGGGTGAGGTCTATTATCCAGGTGGCCCTGAGGTCTCCGTCCTTGCCCATCCTTGGAGGGTCACTGACGATAAGGACCATTGTCTTTAGCTTTGAGAGTCCTGGACCTGAGAAACCTGAGGAAGATGAGGAGGATTGAGAGCATGATCACACTCTATATACACCTCTATTCTCTACATCTATATTCCTACAGTATAGTGGATACCCCAGATACCCAGGACAGTGACTGTAGCAGAATATGAAGCCATTTAAGAGCAGAGTTCTTGTCCCAGATAACTTCCTTTCTCAAGCACGTCCGGTCTACTGAGTTTCTATTTTTAAACACATGCGTGTTGGTGTTGATTGCTAGTAGGTGGGTTATTATTATTATTATTATTTATTTTTGAGCGCCCTTGGTTCCAGAGCGCTGTACATTCGGGTTTCATACATAGCATAGGTCAAACAAGTACAAAGGCAACAAATTAATAACTAACAACTGGTACAGAAGGAGAGAGGTCCCGTGAAGCTTACATTCAAAAAGGAAGGTGGGAAGAGACAGAAGGTGAGGGGCAGACATGTTTGTGGAGGGTGTAGTGACAGCATGGTTATTATTGGTTATAGGCAATCCTGAAGAGATGGGTTTTCAGGTTGCTTTTGAAGTTGGTGAAAGTGGAAGAGAGTCTTATGCGTTGGGGAAGTGAGTTACAGAGTGTGGGGGAAGCATGGGAGAAGTCTTGGAGATGGTTATGTGAGGAGCTGACACGGGAAGAACAGAGAAGAAGGTCCTGTGAGGAGCGGAGATTGCGTGAGGGGAGATATCTGGAGATTAAGGCAGAGATGTATGGAGGGGAGAGGTTATGGAGAGCCTTGTAGGTCAAGGTTACTAACTTGAACTGGATTCGCTGGGCAATGGGAAGCCAGTGAAGGGATTGGAAGAGGGGAGAGACAGAGAAGTAGAGAGGAGAGAGGTGAATCAGATGGGCGGCTGATTTGCCAAGTTTTATCTATACCAAGTTCGGAATACAGCTTTATAGAAGATTAACCAGTCAATGAGAATATATAACACAGCTTTATTGTTACAATAGTTCAATAATCAATCAAGTATGATAAAATGATAACATAAAATAATTCCAGAAAATAGAGAGACAGTATTTACAGTTTACGAGAGAAATATAAGTATTTACAAAAGGTTATAAGCACTTATAATACTTCACCTGTAGAGTATTGCTTCATCGAATCCTATTCTTACTTCCGCCATCAGAAACCGTAAAAGAATGGCCTAGGATTTGAGAATCTCTCAGGGAGCAAGCATCACTGTATATGGACGTCTCCAATAACAGGAAAGAACGGTTTCTGATATACATGGCTGATGTAAGGGATTTTATATGTCACCTCTACAAGATGGCCGACATGACCTAATGCTGTGGTCAGCTAAAATGCCCATGTGTTATTTGTCTTTCGTACTCCTTATTGAGAGTTAAAGAATACCATATACAAACACACCTCTTCACATAAGATAAGCCAAAAGCACACAGAAACCTGAACTAAGACAATGATTAGAACATCTTCTTGTGTATTCAGTCAACATATTACACAAATGCATACAATAGAAGAGACACTAACTCAGACTATGTGTGTAAGTAGACTTTAAACTAAAAGAGCAAACAATGAGCCAGTCTTTAGCAGACATTGCAATTAAAAACAGAGTATACATTTGATATAAAATACAGAAATAACTATACTAACTATAATTTGGCGCAATAGTCATACATTTCTGACTAGCATTACAGCGGCAGAGTTAAGGGTGGATTGGAGGGGAGCGAGGGTGCTAGCTGGGAGGCCACAGTGAAGGACGTTGCAATAGTCTAGTCGTGAGATGACGAGGGCATGGACAAGCATTTTTGTGCTTTCGAAGTTAAGGAATGAGTGGATACGGGAGTTATTTCTTAGATGGAGGCGGCAGGCAGAGGTGAGGGTTTGGATGTGCGATTTGAAGGACAGATTGGAGTCAAGGGTCATCCAAGGCAGCGGACTTGTGGAGCCGGTGAGAGAGTGTAGTCATTGACTGTGATAGAGAGATCAGGTGGAGGGATAGAGTGGGATGGTGGGACAGGTAGTGAGGTTGGATTTGGACAGTAGAGTGGAGAGCTTGTCCTGAGTGACAGTAGAGAAGAAAGTTAGGGGGAATAGTGATGACCAGGTATAGAGGTGGACTGTGGGAACACTGCAGGAATAGAGATTGGTGGAGGGGACTGCGGGTGAAGTTTTGTCTGATGAGATTGATCTTATTTAGGAAGTAAGTGGCAAAGTCATCTGCTGAGCGGAGAGATGGGGGTTAACCCTACAAGATACAAGTTATCTCTAAATTGCCCTGAAACAATACATTTTAGCATTATTAGGTAAATGTCTTGTTTGGTGTTACATGTAAAGAAATTTTTCATTGGAATATCCGACCCTTTTGTGGGATTTGTTATTACTGACCCTTAAATAATAATTGACCAGTTCAGACAAGGACACCTTCCTGTTCGACTTGTCTGAATCCTGGATCGTTCAGCATGAATATCCGACCGAATTAAAGACTGACCAAATGATCGTCCTTTTTTGAAAATGTATCTTGGTCTCTCCTTAAACATGAAGCCATATTTAGTGTCACTGGATACAATTTCCCACTATTTATTAATAACCTGTTTTCTAATGTCTGAATGTTTAACATAAGTTGTTATAAAATTCATTTTATGATTAAGTATTTTATTAGATTTAAAAAAATTATTCTCTAGTTTAATATAAAATTTTCATCCATATTTTCGTTAGTTATTCACGAGTGTATCCATGTCTTTCGAACTTATTGACAGTTTTTTCCAGATTTACTAAGTATCCCTCATCTGAGGAACAAATTCTCCTAATACTTACAAACTGACCTCCTGGTATTGCTTTGAAGACTTCAGGGGAAAGATAGCTTCTTTTATGTTATATGTTATTTTTATCATTTGGTTTAGTATACATAGTAGTTTGTTAATTTTTTATGGCTTTTATTGATCTGAACAGCCAGGAACTCAATCCTTGTGGGATGTTTAGTCATAGAAAATTCTATCAATTCATGGCAACCATTTAGATAATGAAAAAAATCTAGCAGTTGTTCATCCGTGCCTTGCCACAGCACGAACACGTCGTCTACGTAACGACGCCAGGTAAACACATATACAATTTTTCAAATGCTACCATGTATAAATTGGCTAAACTTGGGGCAACATTAGACCCCATCGAGGTCCCCTGTTGCTGTACATCCAAAGCAAAAAATTTTTTTTTTGTCAGGACTAGTTCAGAATGATATCTGAGCATTACTCAACGTATGATCAGTACAAAGCGCTTCCCTGACCGCATTACACCCGTCCCCTTATGGGATGTTAGTGAACAGACTCTTAGGGCAACATGTATGATTCTCGTCGGGTCGGAGCGCACTGATTCGCCCGATTTTTAGTGAAAGCTGCGCCTGATTTATGTCGGCGCCGGGGCGCGCTTATACATACCATGAAAAGTCCGCCGCACCTCGCCAGTGTGTGAGGCGCAGTGCGGGACTTAGGCGCAGTGCAGGACTGCGCCTAAGATTCGCCGCCGGAGTTACTGCGCTCATACATGTGGTGTAAAGTCCGCCGCGCCTCGCCAGTGTGTGGGGCGCAGAAGGGACTTAGGCGCAGAAGGGACTGCGCCGAAAATCTGTTCCGATTAGAGACAGGCTGGAAAACAGCGAGAAATCATTAAAGATGTCCGTGCGGAGTATGAATAAAAAATTGCCTTTATAAAGGCGTTAAACATTCTCAGAAAAAGAGCTCGAACCTCAAAAAGAAAAAATAATTTTAAAAAAATCACTTTCTAAAATTCTAGAACGGCGCAATATCAAGAATTAGGATATTTGAAATTGCCGGGAAATACAGTAATTCAAATTCTGAAAGCGCTTCTCATTGGTCGGCAGAAACTGGCCAATCAGAAAAGGAGCGACAGTGAACCATTAAAACCTATGGAGACCTATTGACCAATCCAAATCCAAGGCGGGACAGTTTAAAATACAGTAAAAATTCAGAAATGAGCTGATTGGTTGAGCTAGCGGGGGCTTGGCTATCTCGGCCAATCAGAATAGGAGCGACAGGGACCCATTATAACCTATGGAGAAATATAGACCAATCAAAATCAAAGGCGGGACAGTTCAAAATACAGTAAAAATACAGAAAAGAGCTGATTGGTTGAGCTAGCGGGGGCTTGGCTATCCCAGCCAATCAGAGCGCGAGCTACTACTCCCATTGTAGTCTATGGAGAGATCGGCGCAATGCAATCTCGGCGCTCACCGCCGTGCCGCATGGAGTATGAATAAAAAAATCATTTTTATTAAAGGAGTTGTCTCATTAATAGCTTTCAGCCTCTGTCTGTGAATGGGAGTTGAATTGAGGGGCGTGCTAGCTTCTCTGTCTCTTCTCCTCCCTGTTCCCCCCTCCCCTCAGCACACAGGCAGCTATCCGCCCGTAACTTCTATACAGCAGGGGGGGGGCAGGGGGACTGCTCCCAGAGTTAACCCTGTGTGTGCCTGCCTAGAGAGGTCTATGATTGCTAATAGTGTTCCTATACCCTCTGCTTAGCTTACATATCTCCACATCTCCAGCAACAACAAATAAACCCTCTCAGAACAGAGGCAGGAAAGCTGGAAAGTGTTACTCAGGATGTGTCCCTAGTACAGCACAGCATGAACTGTTCACAAGCCTCCCTGATCTGTATAGTATTATTATAGTTACAGCTCCACAGACATCATGATTATAGTAACACACAGGGTCACTGCTGTCACATCTATTGATCAGCCTAATCTCTGCTCAATCTGTGTAGAGAGCAGGAGGAAGCAGGCACACACAGGGTTAATCCAGGCAGCATGGACATAGAAGCCAGAGTCCTCCCTCCTCCTCCCTACACTACAGAAGCATTCTGTGCAGGAGGGGCTCTCTGCTCCAACCTGTCTTCAAAGGTGATGAGTCATACAGACCTGACAGCCAGTAAGATAAGGATCAACAGGTCGGCTGCTATAGAAATTTGAGAAGCTGATGCACTCCTAGGAACAGGGCTAGCTCAAAATCAGTAGGACATTTGTAATGAACATATATTGCAAAGCTGCTTGTTTTTTAAAGATCTTTTAATTAAAACCCAATCATTGTAGCGAGACAACCCCTTTAAGTGTAAAACATTATCAGATAAAGCGCTGAAACCTTCTCTAAAAATAAATCACTCAAATCCCTAACAACGCGTTTGTCGCAGAGACCGGCGCTAGATAAGAAATTGGGATATAGAGAATTGCCGAGAAATACAGTAATTCAAATTGTTGAAGCTCTTCTGATTGGTCGGCATAAACCAGCCAATCAGAATAGGAGCGACAGTGGCCCATTCTAACCTATGGAGGAGTATTGACCAAGCAGAATAGGAGTGACAGGGACATATTCTAACCTATGGAGAAATCTTGACCAATCATATTCAAAGGCGGGACAGTTCAAAATACTGTAAAAAGGCAGAAAAGAGCTGATTG
The DNA here is from genome assembly GCA_025379985.1 of Phyllomedusa bahiana. NCBI lineage: Eukaryota > Metazoa > Chordata > Amphibia > Anura > Hylidae > Phyllomedusa > Phyllomedusa bahiana. Next base: position 14,700 of record JAODAL010024743.1, on the reverse strand, counting down.
GTTGAGCTAGCGAGGGCTCGTCCAGCTTAGCCAATCAGAGCGCGAGCTACTTTCTCATATAGTTCTATGGGAAAAGAAATTCAGAGCCAGCTCAGTTTGTGATTGGCTAACTTAAAAGAGGCGCGGTTATTTGGACCAATGGGAGAGCAAGCGACGCTCTTATGGGTTTTCTAATGCAATCTGGAATAAAACTGTACATGTCTGAAATCAAATGATAAGACTACAGAAGTTGTCCCGATGTGTATATAAAATAATCAATAAAATGGGGGTAAAGAAAAAAAAAATATTAATTCAATAAAATCATGTTTATTTCTTTATTTTCGTTAGCCAAGGATCAATAGTATGGGTGCAACAAAAATAAAGAAATAAACATGATTTTATTGATTTAATATTTTTTTTTTCTTTACCCCCATATTATTGATCCTTTTATATACACATCGGGACAACTTCTGTGGTCTTATCATTTGATTTCAGCCATGTACAGTTTCATTCCAGAATGCATTAGAAAACCCATAAGAGCGTCGCTCGCTCTCCCATTGGTCCAAATAACCGCGCCTCTTTTAACTTAGCCAATCACAAACAGAGCGCGCTCAGAATTTCTTTTCCCCATAGAACTCTAAGAGAAAGTAGCTCGCGCTCTGATTGGCCAGGATAGCCAAGCCCCCACTAGCTCAACCAATCAGCTCTTTTCTGCCTTTTTACTGTATTTTGAACTGTCCCGCCTTTGAATATGATTGGTCAATATTTCTCCATAGGTTATAATGGGTCCCTGTCGCTCCTATTCTGATTGGTCAATACTCCTCCATAGGTTAGAATGGGCCACTGTCGCTCATGTTCTGATTGGCTGGCTTATGCCGACCAATCAGAAGAGCTTAAACAATTTGAATTACTGTATTTCCCGGCAATTCTCTATATCCCAATTCCTTATGTAGCGCCGGTCTCTGCGAAAAACGCGTTGTTAGGGATTTGAGTGATTTATTTTTAGAGAAGGTTTCAGCGCTTTATCTGATATTGTTTTACACTTAATAAAAATGATTTTTTTATCCATACTCCCTGCTGCACGGCGCTGAGCGCCGAGATTGCATTGCGCCGATCTCTCCATAGACTACAATGGGAGAAGTAGCTCGCGCTCTGATTGGCTGGGATAGCCAAGCCCCCGCTAGCTCAGCCAATCAGCTCTTTTCTGCATTTTTACTGTATTTTGAACTGTCCCGCCTTTGATTTTGATTGGTCTATATTTCTCCATAGGTTTTAATGGTTCACTGTCGCTCCTATTCTGATTGGCTGGTTTATGCCGACCAATGAGAATAGCTTTCAGAATTTGAATTACTGTATTTCCCGGCAATTTCCAATATCCTAATTCCTGATATTGCGCCGTTCTAGATTTTTGGAAAGTGATTTTTTTTATTTTTGAGGTTTGAGCTCTTTTTCTGTGAATGTTTTACGCCTTTATAAAGGTGATTTTTTCGGAATCATACTCCATGCCGCACGGAGCCGAGCGCCGAGATTTCGGTTGCGATCTTCTATGTTTCCTCGCATGTTCCGTTCACACTTCACTTCGCCTCCGCCAGAGCATTTAGACCAAAATCAACCAGGTCTGACTGTCGGAGCTGCCGAGCGCTGCATTGCGCTGCACTTTGCCGAATCGCGATCGTACATGCCTCGGAGTTTTCGAGCGCGCCGCGTCCCGCCCCGGAACGCCTGCAGCGCGCCCACACTGCACCCATTGCACGCTCCTTCATGTGAGGCGCAGCCGAAAGTGGCGAAGGCTGCACCTAACATCGCATCCCTGCGTCCGACAGCGGATTCGGGCCGGTGAGGCGCAGGTTACGCCAGAAATCGGGCGAAAAGCCCGTTCATACATGTCGCCCTTAAAGTCAAAAGTGGCCAAACAGTGGTTCACAAATAAAAAGCAAAGAACAGTGCATGCAGATGTGACAGCAGCTGATGGGTTAATAAAAGTTATTGTACTTTGGTCTCATTTCAGCGAGAAGATTGTGTAACTTTGGTTCTCAGAAAGAAGGGTGGAATCAATTGTGATTTGGCTGAACATTTAGCTCTGACTTATTTCAATATTGTTATTGATGGGATTAATTCCAGATTATGGAATATAGAATTATCATCTCTAACCAAACTCAGCTGTTACTGAAAGTATGCATGTTTTTCCTGTTTTGCCGTGTAACCATAGATATGTTCTTATTATATTTAGTTTTTGGCTTATGCAATTTTTGGCTTTTATTAAGTATCATAACAAAATAATCTTATACTTGTCAGATAAGGAAGGAAGTTGGATGAGTATATCTTCTTATTGCATAACTTCCCACCATAAATTGTGATAAACAATTCTGAGAACAGGATATTAAAAATGATCATTGTTATGAAAGGTATAATTTTAGGCCAATATATTTCTGATGGTAAGCCAGTTATTTATCATGAGTTGGGGAGAGATGATTAATTCCAGACAAGTAAGCAGTTTCCTGGAACATTTCATCATGCTTGCTATATATGTGTGCAGCTGGATGATAATAAACAGTCTTGATTCAGGAGCCAACTTGAACTTGTGTGTCATTACTCTCCGCGCTGATTTAAAACCTATGGAGATGGGCGGGGTGCAAAAAGCCAATGAGGCAGCCACTCCTCATACAGACTAAAAAAACACTGTTTGGCTATGCACATCCAAAAACATTTTTTGAAAAAAATAAGTATAGGTGCACACTGGCGAGGCAATAACATGCATCTATTCCAAATGTCAGTGGCACACTATCAGCTAAGAAAACAACAAAGGCATATAGGAATTTTTGAAAAATGCTTTACTGCTAAGGATATATGAAAATTTGGGGTTCTTAATTCACAATTAGAATCAAAAGTGTTTAAGCTCACCTCCCAATTGCGTCAAGGAGACCCCAGCACAGGTGAGTCTTAACACCAAAACGTAACCTCTCTTGGAGCCTGTTTAGACTTCAACACCTTAGGGAGTGAAAAGGACTAGCTACTGAATGTTTTTGCACTCCGCCCATCTCCATAGGTTTTAAATCAGTGCAGGATATTCAGTAGCTAGTCCTTTTTACTCCCTAAGGTGTTGAAGTCTGAACAGGCTCCAAGAGAGGTAACGTTTTAGTGTTAGGACTCACCTGTGCTGGGGTCTCCTTGATGCAATTGGGAGGTGAGCTTAAACACTTTTGATCAAAATTGTGAATTAAGAACCCCAAATTTTCATATATCCTTAGCAGTAAAGCATTTTTAAAAAATTCCTATATGCCTTTGATGTTTTTAGTTGATAGTGTGCCGCTGACATTTGGAATAGATGTATGTTATTGCCTCGCCAGTGTGCACCTATACTCATTTTTTTCAAAAAATGTTTTTGGATGTGCATAGCCATACAGGGTTTTTTTATAGCTACAGACGTGTGTGATCTCTCCTGATAGGCTGCCAGCACTGGTCACTATAGCTACAGACCTGTGTAATCTCTCCTGATAGGCTGCCAGCGCTGGTTGCTATAGCTACAGACCTGTGTGATCTCTCCTGATAGGCTGCCAGCACTGGTTGCTATAGCTACAGACCTGTGTGATCTCTCCCGATAGGCTGCCACCACTGGTTGCTATAGCTACAGACCTGTTTTCTACTGCAGCCTAGTGGAAGCCAGTAAACACGCCCCTGAATTCAAAGTGAAATCAAGAAAACAGGACTGAAGTGAGATGAATCAATGTAGTGAGACGACCCCTTAAAGTCTCAGAAATAACACATCCCACAAAAGGCTCGGATATTCCAATTACAAATTTCTTTACATGTAACAACAAAAAAGACATGTACCTAATAAAAAGCACCTGTGCTGAGGCCTATCTTGGCCACACCAGCCGAGCAGTGAAAGCTTGAATTACCAAACATAAATCTAATATATAATATAAAAATAAAAAAGAGAAGAGTGAGATAAACAAGGACGAAAATAGTGACAAATACGGGGAGAATTCCATAGCGAACCATTCTGTAGAAGCAGGTCATCAAATAAGAGACCTCAGATGGTGCAAACTGGAAGGTTAAAAGAAAATAGAAAGGTTCACTAAATAGAAAACTCCTCAAGTGAGAGGCATTGCGGGTACGTTCTTTGGTAACTGATACCAAATGGATTGAATAAGATATCAGGTTTTAAACCTTATGTGTGTTTAGTATCTAATGCAACTATATAAAAAAGTACATGTATTGTTTTAGGACAACTTAGGGTTATCTTGTTTACTGTAGGGTTAACCCACCTGCTGGCAATCAACACCGACATGAAATGAAGACCGGACGTGCTTGAGAAAGGAGGTCCGTCCTCTGAACATCGCTCCAGACCTGGTGGCGATATGTTGGGATAACCGACTGTACTCCACTAGGAGTAAGAGAATGAGGAGTATCAAATGACTTTTCCAGCCCTTGCCGAGGAACAGATAGAGCCATAGGTTTGATTGCAAAAATAACTATAAGGACTATAACTCATGTCTGTCAGTGCATACTGCGGAAAAGGTTCTCATCGATTTAATGAAATATATGAACCCTACTTCTCTCTATATATTATTACAGACTAGAAGAGGGGTCATCGTGTGCTCATATGGTCGACACTCGTGGCTCAGATAAGGGAACCCACCTCCCGAAAATATTTATAGCCAAGGAGGATGTAGATTATCATATGGACATGGGTAACACAGCAGAACAGATGGTCATGCATTTTTTTCTCTTCATTTTTTTCCTGTCTATGGCTATGGCTTTTTATCTACATAGACACGAGGGCTTTTCTTTGCGGGACAGCATGGACTTGTGTCATTATCCAGATCACAAATTGTACTGGGAAAAAGAAAAACACTTCTGAGTGGGTGAAATGGGAAAAAAAAATTTGTGTCCCGTTTCCGGGGGTTTTGTTTGTGCAGCGTCCAGTCTTCAGTGTCAATGATGTGTTCCCTGTATTTTGCAGGTCGGGGCGGTTCCGGTGATAGCGAATGTGTTGGGTTTCTGTTATGTTTCAGCACTTAAATAATTCCCATATTACTTCCACTTCCTCTGCGGCATCATTTTGTGTTAAAAAAAATGTGGGGACTAAAATAACAAAAAACACAATTTGTTCTTTCAGTATTTTTTTCTCTTCTACATTGTTCAGCGTTTGGGATACATTATATTTTAGTAAATCTGACTTGTATGGACGCGGTGAGACCAATTGTGTAACTTTTTAATTTTTTTATTTGTAAAATGGCAAAATGGGGGCGATTTAAACTTAATAGCTTTTATTATTTTTATACTTTTAAAACATTTTTTTTCTTTTACACTTGGTAAAGCAGCCCCATCGAGTACTTGACCACGGGGGGACTCAATCCCTTGTATAAAGAATACAGTAGAGTGTACCAAGATAGCGCTGCTATTACAGACTATGGCAGAGAGTAATAGAAGTGTTAACATGGCGGCTATGGAAGCCTTCGTTAGGCCTCCAGCTGCCATGGAAACCAATTGACACACTGCGACCTCCTTAACGACAATAGGATGTGCACATACAGTACTTCCAAGGTCATTGAGGGGTTAAAGGATATTACATGTCAGAAAATTGCTAAAATGTCCATGTGAAAGAAATATGTGTCGACAAACAATGCGATTATGATGCGGCTTTATGAGCACAAGTCCAATATCAGACGTATAAAGAGAAAATGATCGGAGCGGGAACAGAGATTGGAGAAGAACACTGACGAAGTTTGGAGAGAATATTGATGCCAAACATAATGTCAGAGATGGAAGAGGGCAAATTGTGGAGAAGGTTTATGGTGCGGATGGAACACGACTTTTAAATTAGAAACACTGGATCCAAAGGTTTAAAGGGGTTTTATCGTTACAAAGATCATGTCTCAGATTATGGGGACAGTAAAAATAAGCACTGTTGTAATTGGGTTGCATTACCTCTGTCACTTGGTTTAGCAGATATGAGCTTCTCTGTAAATCTGCATTCTGTTTCTGCTGTTGCTCTGATGCTGGTCAAAATGCCCCCTGGTCGATTTTCTAGACACACCCCCTGCACTGTGATTGGCTGGCTGTCATTTCATTCAGCCTGTTGGGATTCGCCCCTAGACAGGAAACGCACAGGCCACACCCCCTGCGCTGTGATTGGCTGCCTGCACACTCTGTGTTTACTCCCCTCTGAGCTGTTAAAATCGATAGTGAAACCAAAGTCTGCTGGCTCTATACACATCTCCCAGCTTTAATGTCAATGTTCTGGGCAATTTCTGGCTGTTTAAGGGGCTTTTGCCAAGAGGTTGATTCACCTCCTCACAAATCCAGTCCTTAAGCTGCTACTTGGAAAAGAAGGCATTCTGTTCCTCAGATCGAATGCAAGCCCCGCCTCCTTATGACATCATCACCTGTAGTGTATCACATAAGGATTCAACACTGTGTGTATAAGCTGCTTATATAGTGCAGTGCTTAGCTGATCAGTTCTGCAAGACAGAGGTTGGGAGTTCAAGCCCCATCAGTAGTTTTTTTTGTTTTTTCTTTAAAATTTGTACACATATGTAAAGATATGAAAATATATGTGTAGACATCTATAATTTTATTCATATACACACAAAGCTCCCGGGGGGGGCGATATATTCGGGCGATGAGATGATATAGGGGAGCATTGTGTTTTTTTTTTTTTATTTAGTTTTTTGTGTGTTTTTTTTTTTTAACTATAGTATGTCCCATCCTTGCAGCACACCAAAACACTTCTCAACATACTGTCATACAAAGCAGAATCTTCTTTAGCTGCGTATTTAGAAAGATATAGAGGGAGCCCCAAGTAAAGCGTGGCCCGCCATTGAGGCTGCTGCAGCTTGTGGAGCCTCAAGGCTGCAGACATAAGCTTGCAGGAGGCTACAGAGCTGTTATATCCAGACAAGCTTCTGCATCCCCTGCTTTAAACAAAATGATGATGTCACAGTTCTTCAGTGAGGGGAGACACGCCTCCTGGGAGGGGAGACACGCCTGCTGACAGGAGAGACACGCCCCTGGATTTCAAACTCAATCTGAGAAAATTAGCTGAACAGCCCGAACAGCTCAAACGATAAATCCCCTTTAATGAAGAGGACAATCACAATGTTGTTCTACCGCCCGACTCCGATGGCTCCTGGAGAGGAGATGTTACATTCTCATGTAATAGGTTGTATGGAAAGTGTTGTTATTGGTGGTAGTAGGAGGTATCAGACCTCACAGGCCACTTACATACTTCAGAAAAGTGGAGTTCCCCCCAAAACACTGCAAGGAGTGTACATGTCTGACCGACCATAGGAGCCAGGAGATGGCGCCCTGGACAACGGATTATGGACTAAAGAGCCATCAACCACAGGCTCTTACACCTGCTGGTGTCTGTATTGGAGATGCACCTTGGACCTGCAGATGCATTTCACTTTGTATGATAAAGTGATGAGATCTACTATAAAACAGTCGACGTTAATACTAGTGAACTGGTGCTAAACGGCGGCCGAGATTATTAGGTTTATCTGCAGGTCTCCCCCAAATTAAACAGATTTTGCTTAGGATTTACCCCCCCCCTAATCTCCAAAATTACAACAATTTACCCACAACAACAGTCTGTTTATTTTCCCCACCCTCTTCGGGCCAAAACTCAAGCCCACCAAACCTTGTGCTGAAGACCTGGTCACCTACCCCCAAAAGCTGAAAACTGACAGTAAACCCCCTTTTCCCAGTAATACCCTTCCTCCCCCGTTTTTTTGCTGCAAACCCTACAAATATTTCTCAAACCCTGGCCTTCATTCTCTTTTTTGGGAATGCATCCCTATTACATTTTTCCTCTGCTAACCTCTTTTTTAATCCTTAAAATCAAAAAAATTCCACGGAAAATGCATTAGCGAAGTTTCAAATGATTTCCTATGCCTCTCCCCTTTTAAAACTACCCCCGAATCCCTTCTACCCCTGTAAATACCCCCGACCCTCTCCCCTTTCACTAACCAATGCCTTTCCCCTGTCCCAAACACCAATCCCTTCTCCCCCTTTTACATTTACCCCAAAATGCCTCTACCCTGTAAACTCACCGATGCCTCTATTACCAAACCCCAAATCCCCCCCTACAAAAATGCCCTTCCCTTTTCACTAAAACGATCCCTCTACCCTTTCCCATAAAACAGAGGGCCTCACCCTGTACATACAACTGTTTGCCCTACCTGAAACTAAAACCCGATGCCTTTTACACTGTACCAGCCCACAAACCCCGATGCCTCCCCCCTTGTACCCCCCCTTTCACCGATGCCTCCTCCCCGTCCCACACACTGATGCCTTACCCTGAACACTACACTATGCCTCTACATGTAGCTACCCCGATCCCTTTTACCCTTTACCTTCCCCTACCCCGTTTCCCTCCAAAACCTGCCCACCTCCCCGAGCCTCTACCCTGTACAATACATTGAGCTCTACTGTACCCCCTAACCGTGCCTTTCCCTGTCCCAATACACGATCCCTTCCCCCTTCCAACTACACGAGCTTTTAAGACTAACGATGCCCCCCCCTGTAACTACCCCCAACCCCTTTCCCCTTAAAGTACAAAACCCCGAGCCTTCCCCTTAAGTCATACAGACCCTCTCCCCTGTACCATCCTCACGTGCCTCTACCTGTACCAATACTACAAATGTTCCCCGTCCCAGTACTCACCGTCCCCTTTAACAGTCAAAAACCCCCTGCCTTCCCCTGTACCAAAATGATCCCTCTAACCTTACCAGCATAAAACATGCCTCTCCCCTGTACATACAGAGCCTACGTAACTACCCCGCTGCCTTTTCCCCCCTTACATTTCACTGAGTCTACCCTGAAAATCATACAGTCCCCTCTACCAGTAACTCCCCCGATCCTTTCCCCTGTACATACACCAAAAGTCTCCCCCTGAAATTCACGATCCTTACCCTAAAAATCATCACCAATCCCTCTATATGTAACTCAAAATGCCTCTACCTTTAACTACCGATCCTTATTAACTCCCCGATGTTATTTTAATCCCCGTGTTTCCCCTGTAATAATGAGCTTAATGCGATACCCGATCCCTCTACCCTGAAAATCATACACGATCCCTTACCTGTCCCCTACACCGATTTTTTCCCTGAATATAATGATGCCCCCCCTGTACCAGTCATACAGAGCTCTCCCTGTATCGCCTACATGTGCCTTAACCTGACACTACATGCTCTACCCTGTACACTCACCGATCCCTTATAAAATTACTAACTGTCCTTCCCCTGTACCACCCTAAAGACCCTTAGTAACTACCTGATGCTCTCCCCCTGTACACTACAGACCCTTACTGTAATACACGATGCCTTTACCCTGTCCCAACACACGATGCCCTTACTTAAGTCACATGTTTCCCTGTACCAGTCATCCCCGTGCCTACCCTGTCCCAGCCCCTCCCCGTCCCTTACTGTACATAATGATGCCTTATGTCCCAGTCACTCACGATGCCTTCCCCTGTCCCAGTACTCACGATGCCTCTACCGTACATTAACGATCCCCTTCCGTCCCTAAGATCCCCTCTCCCCCTGTACAGTATTCCCCGATCCCTTATGTCCCACTACACCGATGCCTTCCCCTGTCCCAGTCATACCCCATCCCTTTCCTGTACCGTCACTGCACTGATGCCTTTCCCTGTACAATCATAAACGATCCCTTACTTGTACCAGTCATACAGGGCCCTCAAAACCTGTACCAGTCAACACCGTGACTCTACCTTATCATCGCTACACGATGCCTTTACCCTGCCCGTCATACACGATGCCTTACCTGTACAGTCATACACCGATGTCAAGTCCCAGTCAAAAACGATGCCTCAAACGTCCCAGTCATACACTGATCTTCCAGTACAGTACAAACCCGATCCCTTAACTTTACCAGTCACTACCCCAAATGTTTCTATGTGTACAAGTCACTTAAAACCCCGATCCTTACCTGTACAGTATCCCTTTTTAATGTTTCCTTTTTACCTGTCCCCAGTCAAATCGTCTTCCTGTCCCAGTCATACCCCGATGCTTACCTGTACATCACTGCCCCGATGCTTCCCTTCTGTACTTGAATTGCCTTTTAAAGGGTGAGAGAGTTTGTATTTGAAAAAAAGGGGAATACACAGGATGAAAAGGGGTAGAGCATTGGTATATTAAAGGGTGCGGGCGTAGGTGCAGTTGGAAAGGGGAAAGGGGGGATTGTGGTCACTGACGAATCTCCCCTGTAACGCCATACACTGATCCCCTTCCCTTTACAGTCAAACTGTCCCTTCTGCCCCGTCCCCAACCCGATGTTTTTAACTGTCCAGTCACTCCCGTGCCTTCGACAAACCCGTCCCTCAAGCTAACAAGTCATGTACCCAAATTTTTCCCCATCCCACAGATCTTCCGTACAGTTTTACATGTTTCCCCCCGTCCCCAGTACTCACCTCCCTTCAACCCCTTAAAAGTCATACACGAATTTTTCCGTCACTACCCCGATCCCTTCCCCCTGTTTCCCCGTCCTACATGATCCCTCCCCCCGTAACCATCCCCCACCCCCGATCCCTTTTACCTGTCCATCACAAACCCGACCCTTTCCTTGTCAGTATACCTGATGCCTTCCCCTGTACCAGAAAAATCCCCGGGATGCTTACTGTTACTACAGATCCTACCTGTACCAGTCACTACCCCGATGTTCCCGTACATACACCGTATCTCCCCTGTACACAACATGTGCTTATGTAATACAGATCTCTCCCCTGTACACTACACCGTTTTTTTTTTACCGTAGTCATCACGATCCCTTATGTACAAAAAGATGCTCACTGTCCCCCGTTACACATGCCCTTCCCCGTACAACTACACGGTTTTCCCCTACCATTTAAAGTCACTCAGATCCCTTTTCCCCCTGTAAACCCCCCACCCTTTTGTAATACACCCCCCAAAAAACCCCCCTCCCCTTCCCTAAAGATCCCCTTCCCCCCCTTCCCAGTCATCCCACTGATCCCCCTTCCCCTGTCCCAGTCCTACCCCTCCCTTCCCCCTGTAACCCTAATGATGCCTTACCTGAAATACACCGATGTTCCCCTGAAATTTCCTATGCCCACCTTTACCAGTCACTACACATGCCTCACCCCTTTTACATCCCCTAACACCAATTCCCTCATCCCCCTTTCCGTCATAACCATGATGTTACTCTGTAAGTTATAATGATCCCCTTTCTATAGTCCGAAACCCATGCCCCTTACATGCCTTAAATGAAACCAGTCACAACAATGCTTACCCTGTACCGTTTACACATCTTACCTGTCCCAGTACTCACTATGTCTCCGTCCCATACCAAGGGTTTCTACCCTTTTAAAAAGGTCCTTTTCCCCAAACCGAGTTAAAGCCCATCCAAAATATGCCCTTCCCCGTCACTACAGTTGCCTCTACCTGTACCACCTACACGAGCCTCTACCCAACACTACACGTGTTCTACCTGCCCAGCCCAAACCCCGAGTTTTCTGTATGCAATAAAAAAAAATATATGCCAGACTCAAGCCCCCAAAATTAATCCTCCAGAAGCAGTGATGCATAGATATCCAAAGGTGAGAGAGCCCAATTCCCCATCCAGGTCAAAAAAATTAAGAAATGATGTCGATAAAACCTTTTTTAAAGGGGGAAATCCAGATAAAAAAGAAGTTTCAGTCAAAAATGGGTGATAGACCCTTTTTAAGATGATTCAGTTTTAAAAGTACAAGTATAAAACACACAGAAGTAAACCCCCCCCAAAAATACAAGCCCAATCAGATATCCAGTGTCATGAGAAAAAAAATGTTCTCCCAAATAAATCTGTGATTTACATAAGTAAATGAATTTTAAAAAATCTCCCATCTTTGATTACCTATTTGAGGGGCGGGCCCCCAATGCTGGAAATGTTGGGGGGAAAAAGGGCCCCGCCCCTATAGTGACAACTGCGCATGCCCCGGGGATAACGCGCTATCCTTGCCCCCTAAGGACTACAAATCTTTAAGGGCCTGTCCAAGGGACTACAAACATCATTCCCAAAGGCAAAAAACAGCGCGTAATTTTCCTTTTTCCAGGCTACATTAGAAAAAATTCGTTCTCTTTGCTATAAATACAACATGGGGTGGAAAAGGGGGGCGCATAAAGCTATTTATAAACCCCTTTCCCAACCTGTCATGCAAACATAATGCAGATTGTTTTTTTAATTATTTTTAATGTTTTTTCTTTTTGTAAAAATCTTTTTAATAACCCCGGGGTCAAATTGGGGGTTAAAAACAAAACTTTATTATAGGGCATAGCTCTTATGCCAAGCGGGCAACATAAATTACAGGGAAAAGAGATGTCATGAAACATGACAGCAAAAACCCCCAACATTGATGGCACTATTTTTTCATCAAAAAACATACATATTTATAAATTTTGGGGAAGATGTTCTAGAAAAAACAAAAGGGGAAAAATTTTTGTAAATAGCCCCCAATAAAAATTTTTGTCCACTTTTTTTTTAAGACCACATAACAGAAAACAATAAACTTGCCCAAAAACAGGGTTTAAATCAATAGTAAATATTTTAAATCAACAGAGATGAAAATTGGGCACAACTAATGTTTGAAACCCTCGGGAGGAAAAAACAAAAAGGGTCCCCACCTCCATTTTAAAACCTAAGGAGATTTTAAAATTTAAAATAAGACATTGTAGGGGGGTGAAAATTTAAAAAAATTAAAAAAAAAAAGTAAAAAATTTTACGGGGGGAGTCAATCAAATTATTGTTGAATTCTAAATTTAAGCCTTTTTGATGAAAGGGATTTTAATTCGAAAAACCCATTTAAAATTCCCTTTTTAAAACAGCAATTTCTCTCATCGCCACCTTTTCCTCAGGGGGGGCACTTAATCTATCACTCTAAACCTCAAAATGAGATATAGAATGAATTTAAATTTGATAAATGAAAGTGCTACCGGAAAAACTAACCTCTTCCTCCGTATCTGCTTTTTTTGTTTTTTAATTCCCCTCTCTTCCACGTTGTTTCTCCTATATAAAAAATTTGGGTTTCAAGGCAGGTGAACCCCTGTAAATGGGGATAGGGAAATGCGACATGTAAATCTTTCCCCCATTTTTAATCAATTTACCTGCATCAAGGGGGAAGGTCACCTTTAAAATTTTATTGTTACAATTGCAACAATTTTAGGCATGGGAAATGACCAGCTTTTGGTTTTGGGGGCCCAAAAAAGGGGTTGTCTTTAAACCTGGGGGGAGCGGGAGATCTGCTTTCACCAATCTATCCCCAAGGTTTTTTTCTTCTTCTATAGGCCATCATCGGGGTTTCCCCAAAAATTTTAGCTTTTCAACAGGAAAACCCTTCTGCAGAATGTTTCCCTCCTTCTTTAAATACTTTAGCTAATTTTTTGGGGCCCATCTTACCAAATTGGTAACAAAAGGGGAATTTTGTTGTTTAACCCTTTTTTTTGTTTCCCCCCCGGAGTTTTTAAAAAGTCAGACCTTTTTTACCCTTTTTAAAAACGATTTCCCTTTAAACCGAACTCAACAAAAGGGTTAGGATAGCCCCTTTGAATAAACTTTTTCACATTTCCTCAATCTTAGTAAATTCTAAATCTCTTAATACAATTCCCTTTTGACCCTCAATAATTGACCCAGGGGGGTGAATCCATTTATGGGGTTAGGGTGAAAGCTCTCCCAAAAACCCAAAAGGGTTATTTTTTTCTGGCTTTCACATATAAATCGGGCCTTCCCTTTTATCATTCACAAAAAAAATACCCCTTTTGGTCCCGAAATTCAATAGAAATATGGGCACTACTTTATTTAAAACTAAAACCAGGTCTACATTTATTGGAAAAGAATGGAAAAGTTTTCCCAATTTTTTCCCAAAGACCCCCGTCCCCAAAAGAAAAAAAAAATCGTCGATGTATCGCCACCAAAACCCGGAAAGGCCCAGAAAACCCCGAGTTAAATACTTCCTCCCTAACCCCTGCCAAATAAAATGTTAGCATAAGTGGGGGCCACGGTTGGGGGCCCCCTGGCAGTGCCCCCCTCTGAGAAAAAACTTTTTCCCCAAAAAAAAAGTAATTTCCCCATGAACCAAACTCCAGGAGAGGAAAAGGATAAAACGTGAGAAATTCAGAGCACAACCCGCCCTCTTTAGCGATCCCGACACTGCGAAAATCCATCAAGTGTTTTCATCGGGGTGTACGGTGAAAACCCACAAACAAGGACACTAGGGCACAGCCTTTAGGGATCCTGAATTTACGTAATTTTTCAAAAGAAAATCATTAGTGTCTTTTATAAAAGGAGGGATTTGCCCCAAACCTAATTTTGGGGGCCGGGAAACGGGTTTCATTTTTTGTACTCTGGTGTACGTCCCCAGGGAGGGGCAAAGGCCCCCTAACTGGGGAAACCAGCCCACTGCCCTCCTGCTTGACGTGCGGGCCCTAGGGGGCCGACGCAAAATGGGCCAGTTCCCCCGGGGCCTGCAAAAATGCTGAAAGGGTTCAGAGGAAGAAAGGTCAGACATCCCGGGTCCCAAAACCAAAAAGGAAAAGCCAAAGCCACAAAACAGAACCAAGGGAAAAAACGAAAAAAAGCCGGGGGCCCAAAAGGGCCAAAAAGGGAGCGAGGGAAAAAGGGCAAAACAAAGCCGGGTCAGGAGAACAAGGCCCAGGTCAGGTAACACAGGTTAAACCGAACAAAAAAGCACAGGGGAAAAAAGGC